>CP139501.1:265738478-265973839 GCA_021014915.2 Artemisia tridentata subsp. tridentata | reverse complement strand
CCACTTTTTACTATGTTTTCCAAACTTGTGGGGAGATACATGCTATTAAACCGAACACAAGTATTTACTGAATGTTTTCCTGAATTATATTGCATAAGTTTGATTTTGTCAAAAAGACCCCTAATCATGGACCTCTAATCACTTGCGGGTGAGCGCGAATATAATGGATAGATCTATTGGGTGTGACAGCCCCTTTGTGTTACCGTAACGTAACCAAATGCATTTTATTTGAGTTAAATAAAGAGACTGACAATCTCCTACTTGGGGGCAAGGTTACCTACATTTAATTATGGGGTAATTTATATCTCATAGCTCATTACTATGAAGATAACCTGTTAACGTTTTGCGTGCCATGAGACTTAATGCAATATATATAATGAACCTGATATTACTGGTTTATTTTCTACTTAGCTTGTGTTCAAATTGATTACTACTGAAAACACTATGGATTCACTCAACCTTTGTGTTGACTTTTTAAGCATGTTTATCTCAGGTAACTAGAAGTATGATTCGGTACGGAGTGGCTGTGGACTTTCTTCTAATAAAAAGGGTGTCCACTTTGTTATCATTCAAGGAATAATGTATTTTAAGACATATTTTGAAACCTCCCTCTGGGACCTATCTTATGTACTCTGATATTTATAAATGAATGATAACAATTTTATGTAAAACTTCTCTTTTCGAGTCATTTTCTATCTCCATGACTGTGAACCATGAAGTAGCACCCCAAACTTATGTTCCGCTGCGTATTACGAAAATGGGGGTGTTACACAAACTATTTGATAGTTGCTACACCTTTTGTTTTTGAATTGTTGTTGAAATCTTAGAAGACTTGACTTGTTGTATTGCCATTTCTACAGCCTTACTTCCACCAATAAAATTTGGGTGTGAAGTATTTATATAGTCCATCTGAAAAAGATAAACAAAATGTGGGACGCATGTAATCTTTTGCATTAGTTAACAGTGTGGTAAAAATTACAATGATATACCTCCATTTCAACAATGTGCCCAATAATTGTCTCAGAAGGTTGGAGACCATCTCGTAAGAAATTCCCGATGACATCATCCATTCGTTTAATGAGAACTGGAAATCTTTGCAGTTCATTTGCCATACAACGATGACTGATCTGAGACATAAAAACTAAAATAAATATCTAGGGTGAGTACAGCATAACATAGCTAATAGGTTTTGATTAACACTGACCTTTATCAACTCATCATAAATAAATCTTGCACACTGGACGCTAGGATCTAACAGACAAGCAATTTGTCTTCTGATAAGAACTTCAAACGGAACCTGCAATTGCATGTTGAAAATAGAACTTTGAAATTTGAATCATAGAAAAGCCATAAATGATAGAAAAACTGAGTTTCGAAGTAAGACCTACTTCTGGAACAAATAATACAGATCTAGGGCCAGTTGCATTTTGTATGGCAGTTCGAATGTCCTCATCAGTTAAGTATTCACATGGATTAACCTCCTGCACCAGAAATCCAAACTCAGAAGCTAGGAGAGATGAAAAATAGCTATGCTAATGAACCGCATAGGCGCATAGCACATTTACGATATTTATCCGGCAAAAGAAAACATTTATGATAAGGATCAATAGAGATCCACTTTTTCATATATACGTTTATGGATAAACTAATTTATTCATAAGAAAGTTAGAAAACACCTTTAACACATCAACATTTTATAATAAGCCCAGACTACACATACCTCCAAACTCTTAAAAATTATTGACTGGAAAATATAATGTATTCTTGCTCCACCAGATAACTCAAATGTAGACATCTCTTCATTCTTTCCCTCGATCATCAAACCACTTATAAAAGGATATGGCAAGCAGTTTATCAATCTTACTTGGAAAAGCCCCTACATAGAAAACAATTATGATATTAGCTATATTAGTATGCCTTTTAGGTTGGAAACAAATAAACATTATACATTGGGTTAAGGGTACCAACAATTACAGTCTTTATTTTATGATACATGGTAAAGTTCAGTTCTTTATTACTTTTCCTTGCAAGACGCGGCCGCTTGTGGATTTCGGATGTAATGACAAAAGCTGTTTGGCATATCTCAACTGAAATCCAAACCAAAATTAACATAAACACTGGTTTCGTATACCAATTTACAGATAAGTATTGACAGGATCACGAACAATACCAACATCAAAATCAAGTATCTTAGGCACATGATTTTTGCCTGCAACAGTCATTTAGATCCATAAGAATATAACCATCTAATACAGCATTACGCAATAGCTGAAAAGATTAACAGACATAAGAAAAAGAAAAAGAGAAAAGAAGGCTAACCACATTGGCCAATATTAATAGCGAGATCATGCTGGTAAATCAAGCTGACACAATTTTCTTTTACCCTTACCATCAGGTGCAAATACTTCAGGTGTTTTAAAGAGCATTGGAAGCTGTTAAGTCGAACATTCATAAAGTTGCACCATTCAGTTTATAGTATTTGGTAATCCGAGGTGATGAAAATCAGTTTTATATTGTTTGACAAATTTGATTCTGCCCATTAAAAGAGCTAATAAATCCATCCGCATAATATGTATCTCTATATTGGCCTCCATTGTGCTACGATCCAGTTAATCACTTTAATTATATTAGGAGTAATGTGACTTACCAGGTTTTAAATCATGGTAAATGATCCCGTGGGCATGCAAACACTCCATTCCACGAGCTATATCAAGTGCAAGCCCAATCGCCATACGTGTATCCAAACTTCCATGACCAAATCCTTCAGGTATTTCCATAACGTCCTACCAGTTAAAATCTCGGTTACTATAACCATGATTAGTTTCTCAACCCTAAGTCAACCAATTAAAAAAATAAATCCAACAATAAGCATGACTTTAATATAGAGATTTAAGGATATTAAATACCAATTGAATCAAAACTTAAGTTTCAATTAATTCGTTCGTCAACTATATCTGTTCCAATCATGAGATATAAAACATATAGGTCTATGTATAGTAGTAATCAAACAAAATAAAATAGATTGTGCTTTGAATCGTCTAGAATCAAGTCAGTCAAGTCAATATAGTTGTTCTTTTCCTATGTTACCAACCCCATTCTGAAAATCAAACAAACAAAAGGATAAGCATAGTAGATGATTATAAAATTACAGTTGATAAGAATATTTTAAATTTAATATCAAGGAAATGGTTGTGTTTTTGTAGAATGTGAAAGCTAGCTCATGTAAAATAGTACCTGTACCTTTGATGTGTTTGTTAGAGCTTATAGAATAAGCTATTAAACACCTAAAAAAACTTGTCCAAACACCAACTAAGTCAAAATTAATATTCCAATTTAGTCAATAACACATGAACAAACCAATACCAGAATATCAAGAAACTCACCATACGTCAAACGAAAAAGACACAACCTTTTTAATCAACAAATCTAAAAGCTCTTGCGTATGCACAACTCTCTTTCTAGAAGTATGTCATTAGACCTGCAAGATATGACAATATACAAATTTTGCTTGAACATACATGAACATCTTACCCAAGTATGAGAGATTCATTACAAAAATAGACGTTTAACCTACAAAAAGCTGCAAAGAAACCAACATATGCATATACGGTAACAAAGTTTGATCATTAGGATTTTGAGGGAAAAGAGACGTACCTTTTTTCTATAATCAGTCAAACAAAAACCATAACACGTGATACAAAGATTCATATTTATTTACAGAAGGGCAAAGCATCAACATATAATAATTTTCAATGTTAGATTAGTAAAAAAAACACCATAAACGTGATAATAACATACATAATGGAACGATCATGTGTACCTCAGCCGCCATGATTGGTTGATGAATTTTTTTATGTCATGTTTTAGGGATAAGAGGAAAACAAGATATTAGGGTTTTGAGAAACAGTTATTATGAATGAACTGTACATAAAATTAAAAATGGATAATATGTTTTGGATTTGATAACACTCATTTTGTTCATATTTTAGTCGCGTTATTTCTATGTTTGTGCATTGTATTTGGTTGTATTTGTGAACATTTTACGCTTAAAAGTACAAAAGATGTACTCAGGTTCAGGTACAATCAAGTCCAAGGGAATAGCTAGAAAGATGTGGAAAAGTCGCTAAATCAAGAGCTTATGCACAACGAAAGATTCTACCCAAAATAAAGACCTCGGGAAGATCATCAAAGATAAAGAATCAAGTTGAAGAGATTTCCGAGCTCAAGAAAAGATCAAGTGTTGATGAAATGAATGAGAAGTTACATGCAAAGTTTTATGGCTTGCTTCCTGAACCAAAGGTTCAAGAAATACATCTAAGACTCAAGTTCAAACCAAGGTTCAACAATGCCATGCCAACCTTACTCCAAACCTTGGGCTGGGACTGAACCTCAGGTTGAGCCTCAACCTTGGGTTGATGCAACTCCTGGCACTCTTAATGACTATCTTTAATGAACTAACTCTTCATGTGGGTTGTTATTACACCATAATTAATCCAAGTCCAGATTTTAATGATACTTTGTGCACAAGAATTTTGCTTGGTGGCCAAGGGGAGTCATTCTATTAATAAGTATGCTTGGTTAGAGAGAAGGAGATACAACACACAGGAGGAATCTACTTACAATCTATTAACAAATATCTCATACTCTCTAAAGAAGGCTACAAGGGAAGAAAACGCAGGAAAAAGTTAGCTTACATCCATCGTTCATCATCATAATCATCAAAGGAATCATTGTTGATCATATCATAATTGTTCCTAACACTTGTAATCATCATTACAACTTTTGTAAGACTTCTTAATCATGTTTTCAAGTGATAAATTTTCTGTGGTTATTTCTTTGTTTGCCATGAGTGGTTAAGTGCCTTGTGCACTTGCCTAGATGATGTTTGCTACATGAATATTGATTGATTATGACTCTATGGTTCTAATTCTATGAAAAGCTAATACTAAGATCAAATTGTACTTTGAAGTTTTCATAAACAAAAGAGTTATCAAGTTTGGTTGATTGTTAATGGTGTAATAGGTCGAAAGAGTCATTGTTATTCAATCAATTGTAAACCTTTGTCTATGAGGGTGTTACCTTATGTATTGACCATTTCATAGGAAACTTGGTTAAACTTAGAAAACTAAAAGTGTGGTTGTCAATTACTTGTGAAACGATAGCGAATCAAGTGATTGAATTGTGTTAGTATTGTTTGATCAAAACTTAATATTGTTTTTGTCATCTTAAAATCTTGACGAGGATTGGAAGTGTGAAAACAAAAGAAGATTAGTACATCAACTAACAAATTAGAACACCATCTAATTTATTGATCATAATCGATTTGAACCATTGTCATAATCATATCAAGGGAATTGTGCAAACTAGTCTAGGCAAGTGTAGTTTTAATATATTGAATTTACATCATCTTCATTATTTGCTTGCTATTAGAATCATTAACAAAGCTCGATTTTATATTCAACTCATGTTACATAAAAACTGAACAAATCCTTGTGAACGACCTCGGCTTACCATTTCATCTCTTACTACACATGGACGAGTATACTTGCTCGTATGTGTTTCGTTTGAATCACTGGTAGATCATGTTATAAATTTAAAACTTGCACTCTAAACGGGCACATCAAGTTTTTGGCACCGCTGCCGGAGATTTGATCACGTTTTTGTGAGTTTTTGTTTATAATTTTTGTGTTTTGTTCTTCTTCCTAGCTTTTACTTTAAAGTCTTTGAATTTCGTTCAGGTAAATCGCGGTTTCAAAACTTCGTATATCAAAAAAAGTCCACGCCGGTTTCAGCTTCAGCAAACCTGGTTCAAACCTACTGACAATCGAACGCCGGTCCTAATCCAACTAGACCGGTTCATTGTCTTCTGGACCAACCTAACTCAACCGCCGGTTACTACCCAACCGACGGTTCTGTTCCGAAAAATAAATTCTTTAACTTTCCTTTTACAACTTTTAATCTTTTCGATTGCTCGTTTTTTTTTCGTGTATGACCAACTCGTTCTTCTACGATTAGTTCACCTTGTCTAACCCCGAACGTTTTTCTCACAAAAAGAGTAACCCATTTGTTCACCCAACAAAGAGTACAAAAAAACCGATAACCCACCATTTGATAATCTTTCCGAAGTTCACCCAATCGTTAATCTTTTTCTTGAATTACCATTTCCAATGGCCGACGATCAACCTATGTGGGATATCAATAGGGTTGTATCTCCTACACCCGCAGCCGCCATTGTTCCCGTTAATCTTGGAGATAACTTTACTATCAAAGGTCATCATCTTTCGATGATTAAAGACAATCAATTTGATGGTCGAGTTAAATCCGATCCACACAAACATATCGCCGATTTTCTTGAAATTTGTGACATGTTTCGTTATGGAAATACCGATGCTAATGCAATCCGCCTCAAACTCTTTCCATCGTCTCTCACCGGAGAAGCGAAAATTTGGTATAACGAATTAAGCCCTGGAGTGATCACAACTTGGAACCAAATGAGAGAAGCATTTGTTGGACGTTTCTTTCCACCGGCCATGTTTGATCGTCACTTAGGTGAAATTCGTAGTTTCACTCAAAAGGAAGGAGAAAATCTTGTTGAAGCTTGGATTCGAATGAAAAACATGCTCCGAAGTTGTCATGGGCATGGTTTATCTCGTGGTAATATCATTCAAATCTTTTACCATGGTCTCGATGACACAACTCAAGGTATCCTTGATGCCGGAGGAATTTTCCTTTATAAGACCCTTAACGAAGCTTACACTTTACTAGAAGACCGTGTACTTCTTAAGCTCGATTGGTCTAAGGATTCCAAAACCAAACCTCAACGAAAAACCATTGCATTCGCCGAAGGAACGAATGAAAATTCCAAAATCATGGATATGATGAAAGATCTCACCACCAAAATCGATTCTAAATTCCAAAGTATCCAAAAAGAGATCAAAGAAATGCGCGATGGTTGCAACTATTGTGGTGGAAACCATTCATCATCCGAGTGTGATGACAAACCCATGGGAGGTCCCGAAGCCGAAGCCAATTATGTTTATGGAGGATATCG
Organism: Artemisia tridentata subsp. tridentata; assembly: GCA_021014915.2. Classification (NCBI taxonomy): domain Eukaryota; kingdom Viridiplantae; phylum Streptophyta; class Magnoliopsida; order Asterales; family Asteraceae; genus Artemisia; species Artemisia tridentata. The sequence continues at coordinate 265,966,788 of CP139501.1, read as the reverse complement.
TGGAAACTACTACGGTAGAAATTCTAGAGATTGGCAAGATCGTCCACCGAGGGATGATAACCGTTTATCATCACAAATACCTGAAACGAAAAATGAAGAATCTGAATTCGAAAAAACCATGCGTGAATTCGTGCATGCTCAAAAGCAAACGAATGAATTTATGAAAAATCAGTTCTTCATGCTTAAAAGCAAAGTCGAACAAGGTCAAAAGAACCATCAAGCTTCTATCCAAGACCTTGAAACCAAATTTGGTCATCTTTCTGATCAATTTGCTGCTAGACCATCGGGTACTTTGCCAAGCAATACTCAATCCAACCCGAAACCATCATCATCTGGATCTTATCGTCCACCTCAAATGAGAAATGAGCATGTAAATGCTGTATTTACTCATAATGGTCTATCTTACGATCCACCACCAAATCCAAACCAAACAACCACTATCGTTCATGATGATAGTGAGGATGGAGCAGAGGAAGAACCAAAAGATAACGAACCAATTCCTACACCAGTCGTTAAACCCACTCCTCAGCTCAAAGCATATAAACCAAGAATTCCATATCCTCAACGTTTGAGAAAAGAAAAGATGGAAGAACAATATGGCAAGTTCATTGATTTAATCAAAGAAGTTAGGATCAACGTTCCTCTTGTTGATGTCCTAGCTGGTATGCCCAATTATGGGTAGTTTTTGAAAGAACTTGTGACCAACAAAAGCAAAATGGAAAACATTTCTGCTACCTTCTTGAATGAAGATTGCTCAGCCATTGTTGAAAACAAACTACTGAAAAAACTCGGTGATCCTGGAAGTTTTCTCATCCCGTGTACCTTGGGAAATTCAATCACTTGTGATGCTTTAGCCGATCTCGGTGCAAGTATCAATCTTATGCCATACTCATTGTATGCGAAGCTTTCAATCGATACCTTGAAACCCACAAGAATGAGTATACGTTTAACAAATCATACTATCCAATATCCTGTTGGAGTAGCTGAAAACATGATTGTTCAAGTTGGGCAATTCATTTTTCCCGTTGATTTTGTGATCCTCGAGATGGAGGAAGATAGCAAAGTTCCATTGATTTTAGGAAGACCTCTCCTAAACACCGCCGATGCTATCATTCGAGTAAAAAACGAAAAACTCAATCTTGGAGTTGGAGATGAAAGAATCTCTTTTTCAATTAATCAAGCCATGCAATATTCTCATGCGAATGATGACACTTGTTATGGCATTGATGTTATCGATGAAATTACAGAGGAAACATTCGATGAGTTGCTTGATGAAAGAATTAAGACTCATAAAACATCTGGACAAATAAGTGATGAAGATCTCGACAGAGAATTCGCTGAATTTATGCATATAAACACCGAAGAAATTTCTGAGGAAAAAATAACCAACTTTGAGGAGTTGGAATTCAATGACGAAATGAGAATCAAAACTTCAATTGAAGATCCACCGATGGATCTCGTCTTGAAGGCTCTTCCCGATCATCTGGAATATGCATTCTTGGAAGAAAAATCTCTTCTTCCGGTTGTCATATCTTCAGCACTCAAACCCGATGAAAAAGAACGTCTTGTTTCTATGCTCAAAAATTATAAAGAAGCTTTTGCTTGGAAAACTTCTGACATTCGTGGAATAAGTCCAAACTTTTGCAAACACAAAATCAATTTCGAAAACGATTCCAAAACCGTTGTTCAAAGACAACGAAGACTCAACCCAAACATGAAGGAAGTTGTTAAGAAGGAAATAATCAAACTTCTTGATGCTGGTATTATTTACCCCATTGAGGATAGTTCATGGGTGAGTCCTGTTCACTGTGTTCGTAAGAAAGGAGGAACAACCGTTGTAACTAATGAACGTAATGAGCTTGTTCCTACCAGAACCATAACTGGCTGGTGAGTATGCATTGATTATCGCAAATTAAATGACTCACAAGGAAGGATCATTTTCCTTTACCGTTCATGGATCAAATGTTGGAAAGACTTGCGGGGAACAAATTCTTTTGTTTTCTCGATGGATTTTCCGGTTATTTCCAAATTCCAATTGATCCAGCTGATCAAGAAAAGACCACATTCACGTGTCCTTTTGGCACATATGCGTATAGGAGTATGCCTTTTGGTCTTTGTAACGCACTAGCAACTTTTCAAAGATGCATGATTGCTATTTTTCAAGATATGCTTGAAACCTCCATGGAAGTTTTCATGGATGATTTCTCGGTATTTGGAGACTCATTTGAGTCATGCCTTTCCAATCTTGATAAAATGCTTGAAAGATGCAAAACAGCTCATCTCGTGCTTAACTGGGAAAAATGTCACTTTATGGTGACAGAAGGCATTGTGCTTAGTCACAAGATTTCTAGCAAGGGAATCGAAGTTGACAAAGCAAAAATAGATGCTATTGCTAAGTTACCACCCCCGACTAACGTCAAAGGCGTAAGGAGTATCTTGGGGCATGCGGGATTCTACCGCAGATTCATCAAATTTTTCGAAAATATCTCGTCCTGTGACGAAACTTCTCGAGAAAGATTCAGTTTTTGATTTCAATGAAGAATGCATCAAAGCATTCGAAACGCTCAAAGATAAGTTAACAAATGCACCGATTATGGTTTCACCAAATTGGTCGCTGCCATTTGAACTTATGTGTGACACAAGTGATTTTGCCGTTGGAGCAGTATTAGGACAACACGATGGAAAACATTTTTGTCCTATTTACTTTGCTAGCAAATCCTTGAATAGTGCTCAACAAAACTACACGGTCACTAAAAAAGAACTGTTGGCTGTAGTTTTTGCGTCTGACAAATTTCGTTCTTATCTCGTTTTGTCAAAAACAATTGTATTCATCGATCATTCAGCTCTTAAATATCTGTTTGCCAAACAAGATGCCAAACCACGTCTTATCCGATGGTTTTTATTGCTTTAAGAATTTGACATAGAAATCCAAAATAAGAAAGGTGCGGAAAATGTCGTCGCAGACCATTTGTCTCGATTGGAGAATCCTAATTTAGAGGAATTCGGTAAAGATGAGATTGATGATAATTTTTCTGATGAAACTCTCATGGGAATTGAAAACGAAGAAGTTTCATGGTTTGCAGACTTTGCAAATTATTTAGTCGGAGGGGTGTTACAAAAAGGTCTAACTCATACTCAGCGCAATAAATTCTTCGCAGACCTAAAACACTATTTTTGGGATGAACCGTATCTATTTAAAATGTGTCCTAATGGGATAATTAGAAGATGCGTGTACGGTTCAGAGACCCGGAAAATTCTCGATGAATGTCATCACGGCCCAACTGGAGGACATTATGGTCCATCTACAACCGCTAAAAAAGTTTTTGATGCGGGATTTTATTGGCCGACAATTTTTAAAGAAGCCCATACGCTTGTGCAGAATTGTGATGCTTGCCAAAAGTCTGGTAGTCTTTCTCGTAGAGACGAAATGCCACAAAAGAGCACACAAGTTTCTGAAATCTTCGATATATGGGGAATTGACTTCATGGGTCCTTTTCCTAAATCTCATAAGTTCGAATACATCCTCGTTGCAATTGACTATGTTTCTAAGTGGGCCAAAGCGGAAGCCTTACCCACAAATGATGCACGAGTGGTTGTAAATTTTCTAAAAAAGCTTTTCTCTCGATTCGGAATAGCAAAAGTTTTGATAAGCGACAGAGGAACTCACTTCTGTTACCATCAAATGGAGAAAGCTATGAAACGATATGGAGTTCATCATCGTTTTGCAACAGCATACCATCCTCAAACCAGTGGTCAAGTTGAAAACACCAATAGAGCTTTGAAAAGAATACTTGAAAAAACGGTTAGGGATAATCCTTCCGTTTGGTCAAGGAAACTCGATGATGCTCTATGGGCGTTTAGAACGGCATATAAAACTCCAATTGGCACAACTCCGTATAGACTCATATATGGAAAAACTTGTCATTTGCCGTTTAAAATTGAACACCGTGCATACTGGGCGTTGAGGCAATGTAACCCCGATCTCAAAATCGCTGGAGAAAAATGATTCTTGCAACTGCATGAACTCGATGAGTTAAGACTCCAAGCGTATGAGAATTCCAAGTTGTACAAAGCTCGAACAAAAGCTTACCATGATAGAAAACTCAGAATCCGGAAAGAATTCAAAGCCGGAGACAAAGTACTTTTGTTCAATTCTAAGTACAAATTCAAAGCTCCTAAGCTAAGAACCAAATGGTTTGGTCCATTCATGGTAAAACATGGTTTTCCATCTGGATATGTCGAGTTATATGACAAGCACGGTGGAAGTTTCATTGTTAATGGACATCGTATCAAGATTTATCATGATGAGGAGCAACTGAATGAAATGTCAAGTGAGGAAATTCCACTTGAACTGCTCGATAAAAAGAAATACACTGCTATTCCATTCATGGCACCTTTTCCAGCAGATTATAAAAAAGTAATACCATGGGCCGCGGAAACAGGATTCATCTGGGATGTTCTTCCTAGAACTTGCGATACCGCAAAGCTACATGATATTGATAAAACCGGAAAAGGAATAGTGAAAGGAAACGTGGTGTATATTCCTAAGAAGTTGGGAAAGAATCCCAAACATAAACCATGAAAGTGAGGAAGATCGAGTCAGGCTGACGACTCGTTAATAAATAAAGCGCTTCTCGGGAGGCAACCCGTGTGTTTTTAATTGTTTGTTTATTTTTATGCCCCAATGGTTTCACCATAAGTGTGGGGGCGTTGCTGAAAAAATAAAAATCCAAAAATATTTTGCATTCTGTGTGTTTGTTTGTTTTGTATATGATGATTACTGCAGGTTACGATGCTTGATCTCGAAGATGTGGAATCGTTCGATCTCACTATCTCATTTGGAGCTCGATCTAGATTCCAAGGCTCAGGCAGTATCATTTCTTTTATGTTCCATTTCCCTATTTTTATGGTTCATCGTTCTTTACATTGAGGACAATGTCAAACTTAAGTGTGGGGGGAGGAAATAGGAAAATGAAACAGGATTTTAAATTTTCCATATTTTTGAGCCTATTTTTAAATTGTTTGCCCTTATAATCTAGTTGTTTTCGTACATTTAGGATAATTTATATTAGAATAACTAGATCAATCCACTGATAAAACATGTAATCTTTGAAAATTCGAGATGTGTCCTGATTGACATTGCAATCCATTTTTAGGATCGATAACATTGCTAGCACAATTATAGCCCATTCCACCAAAAATTGTGAGGATTTGAGCCTATTCTTATATAGCATACATCTTTTATGCTTGATCTTTTTGCTATGAGTGTGCCGGTGATTTTATTTATTCTAGAACTTGTACTTGCAAATCATTACCAGACCGCAGTGAGATCACCTCGTGTGATATAAGTGTATTCGTGTTATAAGAGGTAACCTTAGGATTTTAACCAAATGGCCTTCCATTTTGCATCTAATGATATATTAGCTAGCCTCATCGGTTAGTTAACCACCCATATGGACCCATTTGTTAGCACTCAATTTTAGTGCTAGATACCATTAGTTCACCCTCTGAGCCATTCTTTTCTTTTGTTACATCCAAAAAAAAAAAAAATAATAATACAAAAATATTTTACACTTTTAGCCTTAGCCGTACCCATAGTCAAGTCTTGGTTGGTTACTAGCTACTTGGAAAGATGGTTGTTATGTGGGAAATCCTTGAATTTTTGAGAAAGTTGCGAACTCCATGATAATTTCATGGAAGATCTATTGGAATTATGATCGATGGCCGAAACATGTGGCCAAGTAAAAAAAAAAGAAAAAAAGAAAAGGAAAGAGAGAAAATATATAATATGTCATCGCAATTATATGGTGACAAGAATTGCCAATGAGCTATCGAAGAATGATTTTGATCAAGGATGAATTCTCAAGTTCAAGGGAAAGAGGTTGATGTAGCTAGTAGCAATTGGTTGTAGACTTTGACTATTTGTAAATTTTTTATTTTAAAACCAATTTCATAAATATTCCCATGTCTTATCCATACCCTTTTAACCCGAAGCCTAAACGTTACAACCCAAATAAAATTCCTCTTAGATGTTTACACTTGGTGCTTACGCCACGTCGGTGGAGTTTTGTTTCTTGTACAAGCTTATGGTAATATTTAGATCATGACTGAGCAATGAGTGTTATTTTCTCATATACTCATCCACTAAATAAATGAGTGTTGAGTGAATTATACTTCATTCCTTTTTCGTGAGGTGTTTTAACATGTTATCAAGCAAGAGAATCATTAAGGTATTGTCAAACATCTCGACTTTTCACTATTAAAGTTTAAAAAGATGGATCTTATCTCGTACTTGTACTTGATGGATTTGCATCTCATTTTTAGAACCATTTTCATTTATATCATGTGGATTTATTTATTTTTAAAAGCTAGATTTGCTTGAGGGCAGGCAAAGTGTAAGTGTGAGGGATTTGATAACGCTCATTTTGTACATATTTTAGTCGCATTATTTCTATGTTTGTGCATTGTATTTGGTTGTATTTGTGAACATTTTACGCTAAAAAGTACAAAAGATATATTCAGGTTCAGGTACAATCAAGTTCAAGGGAATAGCTAGAAAGATGTGGAAAATTCGCTAAATCAAGAGCTTATGCACAACGAAAGATTCTACCCATAATATAGACCTCGGGAAGATCATCAAAGATAAAGAATCAAGTTGCAGAGATTTCCAAGCTCAAGAAAAGATCAAGTGTTGATGAAATGAATGAGAAGTTACATGCAAAGTTTTATGGCTTGCTTCCTCAACCAAAGGTTCAAGAAATACATCTAAGGCTCAAGTTCAACCCAAGGTTCAACAATGCCATGTCAACCTTACTCCAAACCTTGGGCTGGGACTGAACCTCAGGTTGAGACTTCAACCTTGGGTTGATGCAACACCTGGCACTCTTAATGACTATCTTTAATGAACTAACTCTTCATATGGGTTGTCATTACACCATAATTACTCCAAGTCCAGATTTTAATGACACTTTGTGCACAAGAAATTTGCTTGGTGGCCAAGGGGAGTCATTCTATTAATAAGTATGCTTGGTTAGAGAGAAGGAGATACAACACACAAGAGGAATCTACTTACAATCTATTAACAAATATCTCACACTCTTTCAAGAAGGCTACAAGGGAAGAAAATGCAGGAAAAAGTTAGCTTACGTCCATCATTCATCATCATAATCATCAAAGGAATCATTGTTGATCATATCATAATTGTTCCTAACTCTTGTAATCATCATTACAACTTTTGTAAGACTTCTTAATCATGTTTTCAAGTGATAAATTTTCTGTGGTTATTTCTTTGTTTGCCATGAGTGGCTAAGTGCCTTGTGCACTTGCCTAGATGATGTTTGCTACATGAATATTGATTGATTATGACTCTATGGTTCTAATTCTATGAAAAGCTAATACTAAGATCGAATTGTACTTTGAAGTTTTCATAAACAAAAGAGTTATCAAGTTTGGTTGATTGTTAATGGTGTAATAGGTCGAAAGAGTCATTGTTATTCAATCAATTGTAAACCTTTGTGTATGAGGGTGTTACCTTATGTATTGACCATTTCATACGAAACTTGGTTAAACTTAGAAAACTAAAAGTGTGGTTGTCAATTACTTGTGAAACGATAGCGAATCAAGTGATTGAATTGTGTTAGTCTTGTTTGATCAAAACTTAATATTGTTTTTGTCATCTTAAAATCTTGATGAGGATTGGAATTGTGAAAACAAAAGAAGATTAGTACATCAACTAATCAAATTAGAACACCATCTAATTTATTGATCATAATCGATTTGAACCATTGTCATAATCATATCAAGGGAATTGTGCAAACTAGTCTAGGCAAGTTTAGTTTTAATATATTGAATTTACATCATCATCATTATTTGCTTGCTATTAGAATCATTAACAAAGCTCGATTTTATATTCAATTCACGTTAAATAAAAACTAAACAAATCCTTATGAACGACCTCGGCTTACCATTTCATCTCTTACTACACACGGACGAGTATACTTGCTCGTATGTGTTTTGTTTGAATCATTGGTAGATCGTGTTATAAATTTAAAACTTGCACTCTAAACGGGCACATCAGGATTATTACTGATTTTTGTGCTTGTAATTAATGCCTTTATCAATTTTTACTTGGAAAGTTAATAACAAAAGTTGGATTGATCCAGTGGTAGAGATGCTCGTTTATGGTTGGAGACCATCCTATGTTCGAATCCTGCTCGCTCCATTTTTTAATTCCGATTTTTAATAGCTTTATGTATTAATAAAACATATTGCCAACATGGACAAAAACTGATGACATGGAATATATATATATATATATATATATATATATATATATATATATATATATATATGGAATATATATATATATATATATACTAGTTGTCAAAGCCCGCCCACCTGGGCGGGCGTGACTTTTAAGCCCTCCCGGGCATATAAGCCCGCCTAACGACTTATAATTATCGTTGGCATATTTTACTATAGCGAAAGAAGGGTGTTAAAAAATGATTGGAAAGTGTACATGTTGAAAGAAAGGGTCGTAAGCTTATGAATGTTGTTGACATATTTTACTATAGCGAAAGAAGGTGGGTAAAAATTGCTGGAAAAGTGTCTAAGAAATAAATTAAGTAATGGTTAATGAATTACGAAATCGTTAATAATATAATGGTTACGTAGTTTGGTCAAGTAAGGACACAACTGCAATCACGAGATGTATCATTTATTCTGAAATAAGTTTAGTATTGTACAATTACATGAGATAAATGGAAACGCATAGAGCATTAACAATCTACAACAGATGACACTTGTTTGGGAGTACTTATCTTACAAATCTGAGCTACAACATCAGTGTTTTATTTCAAAAACGGATACATAACATAAAAATAAATTAAAAAGAGAGATCATAATGCAATCACTTCTTTTCAGCATAAAAAAGGCTCCATCTTAGTTCCCCGGAACCAACCCTCAGCAACATTTCCTTCCAACCACCAACGATATCGTTGTAGTCTTCATACAGATTTCATATTTAACATAGAACATTAACACAGTTAAATTTAACCAAAATTTTGTTAAATAATGCTTATATGAAGCTACAAGTGAAATGTAAATGCACTCACTTCAGTAAAGTCTCGGATGAATTATTCCTTTTCCTTCTCGACCCTTTCAAGTTCCCTCGTAAGGACTTCCTTGAACTGAAAGTAATCTTGACAGTTAAAGATTGTAGAAGTCATGCAACATTAAGAAATAAAAGTGAAAAAATGGGTGGACATGCATGTTGAGTTACGGGTCAAGAAAAAGTATTCTTCCTTAGCATAGGTTGGGTTAAGCACAAACAGATTTTGCCGATTATTCTATTTATTTTTAGAGACAATTAGTGTCCCAAACACCGAAATATGATTTCAAGAAAAAGGGTCTAACTCATGTTTATGCATGTTAGATTAGGCAAAATCCTTACAGTAATTTTTCCCATCTTTGTTCCCCGGAACCAACCCTTACCAGCTTTGCCTTCCAACCACCAACGATATCGTTGTAGTCTTCCTACCGATTTCATATTTAACATAGAACATTACCGTAGTTAAATTTAACCAAACTTTTTTTAATTAATGCTTATATGAAGCTACAGGCACTAACCCATGGAAAGAAATCTGGTTTGCTTCCAACTGCAGCCTCTTGCCAACCCCTAAGACTGGATCGAGTGCCTTCTGACCATGATCACTTTAAAAACATGAAATAATAGATGATCAAGTAAAAGATTTAATAACAATTTCAACTAAACATATATTAATCAGATAATGAGAGTGCCCTATAAGCCACATCCAAACTTATAAGACTATATACCTTTATGAAATTCAAACTTCTGATCAAGGAAAAAAAATCATAAATATCCTTGAAATTCAAGCTTATGAGACTGACCTGGCAGAAAATTCACACATAAATTGGAGTCATTGCATACCCTGCATCAGTTACATGCTAGTATTGTGCTATTCCAAATGGATTATACTTGAATCAGTGATTCAAGAACTGTGAGACATTAAAGAATGAAAAAGCTCAAGTTAATCCACTGTCCAAATCCAACGTTCTATTATAACCCGTATTAGTCGTTACTACAACTTCACAAAAACGCCACCATCAAATAACAACTTGTGTTTCTAACCATTTGAAATTATCTGCATTTCTCAGCTTGTTTGCCTCCTCACGTGAAGAATGGAGATATTTAATTGTTCTGCAATATGAAGAGAATTTGTGTGTTTAAGCAACAGAAATAATCAATTAATTGTTCTGCAATATATACATACATACATATATATATATATATATATATATATATATATATATATATATATATATATATATATATATATATATAATATTGGGTCTAGGAAAAAACCCAGTTTGGTGAAAAAGTGAGAAAATAGTGCAAATCACCCCCTCCCCTTCCCCCTTCTTTTTTTTCCCAACTCAAGGGGCCTTATTGAAACTTTCTTTATTTTTCAGGGTAAGTTTTGTAATTTTGTTCTCACCCTTCACTCTCTTCATATAAAATGCCTAAATCTCTCATTTTTCTATTTTTTTTCTTTCTCTGATCGTTCTCCAGGAACTCAATAAACACCGTGATTATTGCTTTCGAATTTTCACACGTTCAACACAATAAACACGTTTTCTCATCAGATCCTCTCGTTCTAATCTCTCAAATTGTCGATCAAAGTAAGTATCATAACTTTTTTCGATTATAATTTTGTTAGTTTTGGTTATCTAAGATCAAATATAAAGATATATGATGAGTTTGTTAGAGTTTATTTACACAAATTATTGTTTGTTATGAGTTAGGGGTTTGTTTTATGAGTTTTGCTTCGGTGATGATCAGGTGTGTTCATAGATGTACCAATTTTAAGAGTTTTGTGTGACATTATAAAATGTTATTTGCAATCCAGGGGAGGAAATATCTCAGGGGAGGAAATAAACCCAAAGAAGGAAGATTAACCAATGAAAGGGAGGAAAAGACAAGAGCATACAAGATGATGACATAGAGGTTGAAAATGACAAGAATAGAGCTGATAATCTCTTCTTCATGAACAAGATTATGAAGTATTATGTATATTCAGAAGGGATGAAGCATTCAAAAGGAGAAAGTTCTATCTAGGTCAAACGGAGAAAAGTTTCAATTTCAGTTCACTACGTTTGTTCACCACTTGCAAAGGCATGCTGATAGATGATTTCACTTGTTGAAACAAGCATTCAAGATACACATCACCATTGTCTCTTATAATTCCTCCATCCAAGGAAATTGTACCATCTTTTAGGTCATGTTTCAAGCCTGAAGATGTGTATTGATATTGTTGAAGTCAAAGAACAGAAAGCAGATGAGTTACTGAGAAAGATATTTAATCTTGAAGAACAGAAGATAGCTCAGATCAAGAATCTGACTTCAGAAGTGTTTGAAAGATCTTCACAATCCATAATTTAATTCAGAAACATGTTGAAAAGGATTCACATGTTTAGGGGAGGATTGTTGGGAATTAAATATTCAAGAAGATTAATATCGGGTTCTGCTCAAGAAATACTCTTAAATATCATTCTACTGCTAGAGCATTTGATTCTACTGCTAGCGTTAAACATTCTACTGCTGGTGAAGAACTTTCTACTGCTAAGTGGATAACTATCGAAGTATTCTGCTGCTGAGTAGATAAGTATACAAAGATATTATGTGTATTAAAGTCAACAATACACGGTAGATAATATCTTTAGACAAAGTGTTCAGTAACAAGTTGTAAACACAGATACATGTTGTATCTTAATGACTGACACTCTCAAGCATGTGTTCGATTAGACTTGAAAATATTGTAAAGATCTCTCTTGGACTATAAAAGAGAAATCTTAGACTAGATATTAAAGCGTGCTTAATTCATTTTGAATAAATGTTAAGAACATAGAACAAACACAACAATATCATAGTAATAGAAACATAAGATTCAAGGTTTTGTAACCCTAGTGATAGTGAAGATCACTCGTATTATCTTGAATAATATTGAATCGTTTGGTGTTAACATTGCATGTTCATTGTTCGTTTCTAAAGCATTACTTTCCATTTCTAAAAACCAAATAACCTTCTAAGTGTGGTTAAGTAGATTCCGCATACTTAATCATATTAACTTAATATATCACATACACTCGTTGTAAAGGACTAACATCCTATTTAGTGTATCGAATCCTCTCAATTGGTATCAGAGCAAGGATGATATAGTTGATTTAGAAGAAGAAGAAGAAGAAATGAACATTGAATCTATTCAAACCAATGTTGCTGCAAAACTACCCATGCTCAAACATAATGAGTTTGAGATGTAGAGGCTGAGGATAGAGCAATATTTCCAAGTGCAAGACTATGCACTTTGGGAAATCATTGAAGATGGAAACTCTTACCAGCCTACAACCACTACATCAACAGTGGACGGAAAAGTGGTGTCAACTCTGCAACAACACCCAACATCTGCAGAAGACAAAATAAAGAATAAAAATGACTTAAAGGCAAGAAGCATGCTGATGATGACCATTCCCAATGATCAACTTTTAAACTTCAGCAAGTTCAAAGATGCCAAGTCATTATTTGAAGCAATTGTTGCCAGATATGGTGGAAATGAAGCCACCAAGAAAACCCACAAGACACTGCTCAAGTAGCAGTTTGAAAACTTCTCCTCCACCAACAATGAATCTCTTGACCATATGTTTAATAGGCTTCAGAATATTGTGAGCCAACTTGCTATTCTTGGTGTTGAAATACCTCAAGAAGATTTGAACTCAAAATTTCTGAGAAGCTTACCAGAAGAGTGGGCTATACTTGTTGTTGTCTGGAAGAATAAGCCAGACCTTGATACAATGGAACTGATAGATTTGTATAGCAACTTTAAGATTGTGGAGCTAGATTTGAAGAAAAATGGAGGTACTAGTTCTAATACTGGGAACATGGCATTTATGTCAACTCCTAGTACCTCAAAATCAAGTGAAGAGGTGAAAGTTGTTGATGGTGTTGGTGCTGCTAGTTCATCAAGCAGTACCATGGGTATTTTGGATGAGAAGACTTGTTGTGCATTTCTTACAAGTCGAAATGATGGGTCCATGCTCACTTATGAAGACCTCCAAGAGATCAATGATGATGATCTGGAGGAAATGGACCTAAAATGGCAAATTTCTCTTCTTAGCATGAGAGCCAAGAAGTTCTATCAAAGGACGGGGAAGAAGCTCTTAATCAGCAACACTGATATTGCTGGTTTTGACAAGTCAAAGATAGAGTGCTATAACTGCCACATGATGGGGCACTTCTCAAGAGAATGTAGAAGGCCAAGGCATTAAGATAGCAAGAACAAAGGTTTTGGAAGCACATCCAAAACAAGGGAGGTTTCTGAGCCAAACTCAAAAGCTATGGTAGCTATTGATGGGCTAGGTTTTGATTGGAGTTTCATGGCTGATGAAGAAGAAGATTCTTCACAGATGGCACTCATGTCTTTCTCTACTGAGGTACAAAATCATAAAGTTTGTTCTAATACTTGAACAACTCTTTCAGAACTACAAACTTTAATAAAACATTATGATGACCAAAAGAAAGTCCTAAGCAGAACTCAACAAGACTTAGTAGACTATAAGTGTGGTTTGGAATCAGTAGAAAAGCAAATCCTATATTATAAAGAAAATGAACTTGCTTTTTCCTGATGACAAAGCTCTTCTTAGACAAGACATATTCTTTAGAGATGCTAAAATTAAGCTTTTAAGAGAGGCTTTTGATAGGGTCAAAAAGGAAAATGGAAACATTAACCTGACTACACAAACACTAGAACATGCTTCTAGAGGTGTAACCAACATGATAGAATGTCAAGTGATTAATAGAGCCAAGTCAGGGTTAGAATATAATGCTGTCCCACCCCCTTATAGAGGAATCCCTAAACCCCTAGGGATTGACCTAGAAAATTCAGGTGTCCCTAAATTTCAACAACCTGAGCTACAATATGGTGTTTAGCCAAAAACAAAGCTAGTTGTTGATGAAACTAAGAAAGTAAGTGAAAGTTTAAGTAAAACTTCACTTCATGAGGACAAGGTATCCTCTAATAGAAGATCAGATAGAGTAGTCATTGAGGACTGGGTATCTGATGATGATGAAGATGAACAGGTTATGTCTAAACCTGAAGTAGTTAAGAAAGCAGGAACAAGGGTTCCTAAAGTGATAAAAAAGGATACTGTTAAGCCTAGAACAAACATTAAACATGTTAGGCAACCAGTTAAATATTGTGAACAATATAGATCCACTAGCAAGCCTAGAGGTAACCAAAGAAATTGGAATGGCCTCAAGTCTAACCAATTAGGTGATGACTTTTTCTTTTATAATAAAGCTTGTTACACATGTGGTAGTTTTGATCATCTTGCAGCTTTCTGTAACAAATGGGCATCTGGGTATGAAAACAATAGGGTGAATTTCAAAAGGCAAACTCCTCAAACTTTCACTCTAAGTCTAAGAGAACAAAACCCAGAGCAGTTACAAAAGCAGTTTCTACTGCTAGACCATTCATGACTGTTAACCCAAGACCAACAGTTAAATTTGCAAAATCTTTTTATAAAAATGCATCAAAAACTGTTCAAAGGCCCATTAAAACAAGAGCAGTGGTCCAAAAACAAGTTTGGAAACCAAAGGGAACAACTACAAAGCTAGCAGTTTCTGCTACTAAGCATGTAGTTCATACTACTGCTGGGGAAAACAGGGCAAATGCGGTTAAGGCCTCAGCATGTTGGGTTCTTAAATTCAATGTTGCATCAACTGTTCTCAAGAGATTAAATTACATTGATGTAAGAGGCAGATCCAAGTCAGTAATGGCTTGGGTCCCCAAAGGAAATTAATACTCCTTATTACTGTGCAGGAACATTCATCTAATAAACAAGAGGATCAAGGATACTCAGATAGTGGATGTTCAAGGCACATGACAGGCAACAAGTCTTATCTCTCAGATTTTCAATCAATAGATGGAGGCTATGTTATCTTTGGAGGAGGTGTTGGTGGCAAAATTTTTGGTAAAGGTACCATTAAAACTGGGAATTTAGACTTTGAAGATGTATACTTTGTAAGAGAACTTAAGTATAATCTCTTTAGTGTCTCACAAATGTGTGACAAAAAGAACAAAGTTCTTTTCTGTGACACTAAATGTCTTGTGCTTTCTCCTGATTTTAAGATGCCTGATGAAAGTCAAGTACTTCTTAAAATTCCTAGAAAGGGCAATATGTACAGTGTTGATATGAAGAACATTGTTCCTAAAGAGGCACTTACTTGTTTACTTGCAAAAGCTACATTAGAGGAGTCACTTAAATGGCATAGAATGCTTGGTCACATTAACTTCAAAACCATAAATCAGATTGTTCAGAATGGTTTGGTAAGAGGTTTACCTCAAAAATGATTTGAAAATGACCAAACATGCATTGCTTGTCTCAAAGGCAAACAACACAAAGCCACTTGTAAGCCCAAGATTTTTAACTCTATCAATCAATCATTGTTTATGCTTCATATGGACTTATTTGGTCCTACAAATGTTAGAAGTATGCAACATAAGAAATATTGTCTAGTTATTACTGATGACTATAGTAGATTTACATGAGTTTTCTTTTTAAGTTCTAAGGATGAGACACCTAGCATTCTTAAGACATTCATTACAGAGATAGAAAACCTAGTAGACAAGAAAGTAAAAATCATTAGATGTGATAATGGGATAGAGTTTAAGAATAGAGTTATGGATGATTTCTGCAAAGAAAAAGGTATTAGGAGAGAATTTAGTGTTGCTAGAACTCCACAACAGAATGGAGTAGTTGAAAGGAAAAACAGAACACTAATAGAAGCTGCTAGAACTATGTTAGTTGACTCTAAGTTTCTTATCACTTTTTGGGCAGAAGCAGTCAACACTGCTTGTTATGTTCAAATTAGAGTTTTAGTTGTCAAGCCTCACAATAAGACATCATATGAACTTTTTATAGGAAGAACTCCTGCAATAGGATTTCTTAGACCTTTTGGATGTCATGTGACAATTCTGAATACCTTAGACCATCTTGGAAAGTTTGATGGTAAAGCAGATGAAGGATTCTTAGTTGGATATTCTCTCAATAGCAAAGCTTTTAGAGTATACAACTTAAGAACTAAGAAAGTAGAGGAAAACCTACATTTGGAATTTTTAGAGCATAAATCCAATGTGGAAGGTCAAGGACCGAATTGGCTATTTGATCTTGAGTCACTAACCCATTCTATGAATTATGTGCATGTTGTTGCAGAAACTAATGATTTTTCAGGTTCACAAACAACAAATGAGGCAGGGTTAGACAAGGAGACCAATCAAGATCATGTATGGATGCCAATAAGTACCAGTGTGGCTTCAACTTCAACAAATGATGAATCTTCTTCTGGTAAAGCTAAAGAAGTTGTTGAAGATGAACACAAGGAAGATGGAACAAAGGAACAACAAAATGTTTTTGCTAATGATAGTACTGCTGAGACAGAGCATTCTACTGCTAGGCTTAATTTTTCTGCTGCTACGCCAAATGATTCTACTTCTGGCCCTTCAGACTCAAATGAAGCAGATTTCTCAGATAAAGAGGTAGATTTGAGCAATATCACACCTAACTATCAAGTTCCTTCTACTCCATACACAAGGATTCACAAAGTCCACTCCCTAGAAAATGTGATTGGAGATGTACAATCAGGTGTAAAGAAAAGACAACAACTGATGTCTTCAGACCAACAAGGGATTCTTGATGCCCTTTATGCTTCAAAACAGCATGAGTTTTCAAACTCTTGCTTGTTTGTATGTTTTCTCTCACAAGATGAACCAAAGAACATTCTCAAAGCCTAAAAAAATAAAATAAAAATCTCACTAGAAAGGAATCTAGTGAGTAGACCTAATAAAATAAAAATTCAACCTAAACAATAACTATTCCCCGGCAGCGGCGCCAAAAACTTGATGCGTGGTTTTGCGACCTTACAACAGGTTTTACCTCTCGAGGGATCTCAAGAGGCTTGCAATCCCCACCAGGCAGTGTACCTGACCGATGTAGTATAGTGTAGTGGCCAGTACCGGGGGATTGATCGTTCTCTAGGAGAATAGTGTCGTTAGGATTGAAAAACTACTCTAATAGGTCTAAGGGTGAGGGAAGATTCTTTTTGTATTTTTATATTTTATGGAAAGCAAGTAAAATCTCGGGTTTGAAGGAGTGGGCGGAATTAGTTGCTAGTCAACTAACCCAAATGACTACAAATGCAAATAAAATAAAGTAACTGAAAATGAAAAGGTTGTGGAACTTAAATGGGGAGAAATGTGTTTACTTAGATTTCCTTACTCCCTAACTATCTTTTACCGGTTGATTAGTGTGTATTAATTGCGTGGATGACGGGTGTATTCCTTAATACCAATCGTGGGGTGGCGTACGTACTTCCCCAACTCTACAAGCTCCTACTTCACTCCTATGTCGAGCCGGCTAAGAAGCTCCTAACATGGGATCACTAGAATTCGCTCATGCATTAAATACAACCATAAAAACCTTAGTACGCATTGGTTCATGTTTCTTAAGACGTTCAAGCAAGTTACCGTATAGGAGGTTAGCCAGTTTTCTTAAGCCTAACATCGATAAACAATCATCCAATACAATTAATAACACACTAATAACCAATAATCAATAGTTAGGTTTCATTAGATCTAAGCAAACACAAGATAAATCTAGCCTAGCATGTTAATTAAAAGACAAGAACAAGATATAATCAAACAACACATAGACATATTGAATGATTAAATGATTACTTATCTTCAATTAAACATAGGAGATCCAAGGGTATAAAACCCTTAAAAATGGCAGAAAATTCGTCTTAGGGTTTCTCCTCACAAAGTTGCACACTAATGACTAAAAATTGCAAAACTATATATAGAGTTTAGGGTCTGACGGCGTCACGTTGTAGGAGGTGACGCCGTCACCTCGCCGCGGCTAGGGTTCCCGGATGGTCTTCCTGACGCCGTCCCTCTTTAATCCTCCAAAATCCACTCTGGCGCGTCAAGGGTTGATGCCGTCAAAATAGTGCTTGACGCCGTCTCTCTTTAACTTAAACCGTGACGACCTTGATCACCTTAAAGGGTGACGCCGTCAGATTTTCATTGTAAAACTCTCTGGCGCGTCACGTGTATTTTGTCATATCCACCTCTTTTGCCAAGCCGTGACGTCGTCAGGAGCAATCCTTGACGCCGTCACATGTACTTTTCCAGCAGCTTTGGAGACTTTGTCGTTTTCTTCACTTTTATGCTCCAAAAACGTCCAAAATGCTTCCTTTTCCAGATTTCTTCTCCAAAGTACCTAAAATGACAAAAGGAACGATTTAGGGAAATATTTGATCAAATAAATATGATTTAGGGCTTAAATGACCCCCTAAAAGCGGTACACTTTTCGCTTCATCAAATACCCTTACACTTGAGATTTGCTTGTCCTCAAGCAAATGTGCTTTTAGTCTAATCAAAATACAAGTTAGGGGTCATTTAACGCTAATATAAAAGTAATTACAACAAATAGTCGTTCCACTTTAATCATAATAAGCACGGAGATTACAAACTAGCACCTCACAAGTAGTGTTTAGATACTCACATCTCTCAGGTGTCATAAAAGTATATCTCATAAATGAAAATGGATAATATCTCTCACTACCTGTCATAGCAAATAGATTACCATAGGCTTGGGAAAGGATCAAAAACGTCCTCCACTAGGCGTAAGCACCTAAGATAAACTATCAAAGAGGGCTTTTAAACGGGTTATAACGTTAGATGTAGGGATATGATAAACACGGTTTTGTTGGATAAGGGATATTTTACTGGTGGCGAGTTAAAGATCTTGATTAATTACATGTACAATATGGCGTTGCTAAGCCAAGACTAGACTCGACTTAAGCTAAAAACAAAATAACAAAAACATAAAATAAACATAAAATGAAACGGGATGGTAGTCCGTATGTTTTTTTTTTCTACTTTTCTTTTTTTTTTTCATTTTTTTGTATTTTTCTTGATTTTTTTTGATTTTTTTTTTCATACACTCTTGCCCTCCCATCCAAAATAATACATCATAGGGGCGTTGCATTCCCCTTACACTTGAACTTTTACATAACCTTATAATTAACTATTCTAATGACTCGAATTAAGATAATTGAAACACTTGGAGTACTTTTAAAATATTTAGCACATATGGGGGTAATAATGTTGTTCTTCCCCATTACTCCATTACACTAGTACTTTACCCATGAGTCCCAATCGTCCCAAAACAATATGTACAAGGATATGGCTCGACTTAGCAACCATGTAATGAATTAGATAATTAACTTGGGGTTTAAACAAATGTTGTCACAATAATGCACTAAAGATGAGTGCATACAAGGTAGGCTAAGGCGATTTGGGTGTACATTTAAGTGGGGTGTAACAAATTCTTCCTTTAAGTAAAATGCTTAAAGGTCGAAACGAAAAGATAGGCTCTGAGGGGTGTACTAGGGGTATCGTGTACTAAAAATGAGTACAACGCAAAGGGTGTGGGAGAATTACTTGACCAATGTAGCCAATGTAATTATAACAAAAACACAGGTGTAAAACAATGGGTTAATCCTAATGCCTCTTATCATGTAGTAAATCTAACTACACGAATGTAGTCTCACTTGTGGCCTCGGAATGGTCCTAACGCAAGTTCTAGAATCTAAGTGCTACCGGTACACACATCATAGCATAAATGCTTTTCCTACCAATTCTAGGGGCGAACCTCACATATTTGGGGGTGGAAAATTTTTTTAGTGGTACGGTTTTGTGCTAGTCATATAACTCCTATCCGTGAGACGCTCATTAAGATCAAAGTTTTACTCCTATATGTTGTAAAAAATTTTAAATTTGGCACTAAAATTGCCTTAACAGGTATTTATCTCAGTTTTATTACACATCTACCATCAAACAAACAAAAAATCAAGCGTAATAGCATTCTCTAAAGTATCGTACTTTACCCCCCTTACACTTAAGATGAACATTGTCCCCATTGGTCAAATAACAAGATGTAAAAGTAAATAAGGTAAAAGAATGAAATCAAATACTCTCCTGATTCGTTCGATGTGGATAATCCGGTAACATGGTTAAATCTTCCTCCAAGAGAATGTAGAAGCTCCAAGACTAATGCATCGCCAAAAGCTTGATTCCACATACATCTCCTTGTCCAAAATAACCTGTTAAATCTGAGAAAACAAACACGAAAACCTGCATAACATCGGCGGGATAAATCTATATAAGGATATAATGCTTGTGGAATGATTATTTTGCAGATTCCTGGAGTTTATAAGTTAGAGATTTAATAAAAACTTTTTATGATTCCGGTAGAAAAACAAAACTTTCAAAAATTTCAGAAAATTAAAACCTGACGCCGTCAGGTTGTAATGCCTGACGCCGTCAAAAATGATCTGACAGAATTCTCATGTTAAGTTTCCGGAAAATTTCTAGAAAAACTCAATCTTTATTTCCTGGAAATCCTGCAAAATATCATTATGACTCGATACAAGCATTTGACTCAAACAAGTACTAATATGTATGTTAATTTAATATTGTTATGATTCATGTTCATTTGTTCTAATAAACCGATTTGGATTTCCCTTACACTTATCTTTTGCAAAATACCTTTATATGTAGTTAAGACGAAGTTAAAAACAAGATAAAGCATTTTCACAATTTAGTTTCGAACATGAATCAATAATAATAAAAATTAAACATACATACGGAAGCAAATAGAATCAAACAAACAAATAAATAAACACACAAAGTAAATAAAACTTGGGTTGCCTCCCAAGAAGCGCTTGTTTTTGTTCGAGTCACGAGCCTGACTCTACCCTTATTTAACGGATAAAGGAGAGGTTTTTCCTACACTTAGGATTAAGTGCGGGTGATAGTAGCGATACACACCATCTTGGTGGAAGTATGCCGCGTGAGGAAAGAGTGGTGGATGAATTATATACTCAAAGGGGTGTGCTCCTTTCATCATAACCTTACCTAGTTCACTTTGGTCAATGGGTGAATTAAAGTTTTCTCCTAAAAAGGGATCATCTTCTATCAACTTCGAGAGATTCCTAGTTGGGAATCCATCTTGACCTAATAAACCCGGTTTAAACCCATAGTGTTTCTTGTGATCAATCATGAATGGGTGATGTAAGTATGTAAGGTCATGGTTCACTCCTATATTAGCTTCCACTCCACATGGCCTAGAGTCTACTACCTTAATCTTAACATTACCCAGACTACATGGTTTGATGGGTGGATCGGGACCTTTTTTAATTCCTAAATTCACATCTAAAGATGGAAGATTAGGTAACGGTTTTGGTTGAGGCTCCATTTCATCAAAAATAGGAAATCCCCTAGAACTAAGAGTAAGGCTGTGATCACTATAAACATTCAAACCTATATCCTCTAGTTGTGTTTGGTTCAAAGGTTCTACTTCAATTGGGGTTCCTATAGTCCCTTCTACTTCTTTCGGGTAAGTCACGGGCGGTGTGTATGCCTCGAATGATGGTAGGACTTGTGGGGTACTTTGTAGGTTTGTGTTATTTACCTCTTCCTTCCTTGTCTCTATATCAATTATATCCACATCATGTGTTTTAGTAGAATCTAACCCAAACATGTTCCTAAGTATCTCAAATCCTTCTCTAGCCATTTCAAGTTCTAAGTTCGATTCATAAGAATCTTCCCCGATAACATGATTACTATGTTCAATTTGCCTAAAGGATTCATCATGTGTTCCCTGAGATTCAAAGTCATTGATCATAAAACCTAGGTCTTTTTGCTCAATATGCTCATGTTCGGCTAAATCCTCCTCAATTGTTTCCTCAAGTTGTGATGTATACGAACCCATTAATTCATTAAACTTATGGTTCACGGTTAGGAGGCTTTCCTCAAAATTTTTCCAAAGGGTCTTATTAAAAGGAGTTGATCCTAACAATGATTGTTTAATAGAAGCCACACATGCACATAATTCATCAAACCTATCAAAGTTTATACCCATCTCCTCTTGTATATATCTAAGATCACTTAAAAATTCATTGGAACAACAGGAAGCAAATCTATCCGTGTAAAGTAATTGTTCCTCTATTGTTAATGATCTAAATGGAATTTCATCCGCCATGGTGACAAATGAAAATGGTTTTACAAACAAAGGGCACAAAGAAAAAGATATATAGACTAAAGAAAACCTAAAAAAAATAAAATAAAAATCTCACTAGAAAGGAATCTAGTGAGTAGACCTAATAAAATAAAAATTCAACCTAAATAATAACTATTCCCCGGCAGCGGCGCCAAAAACTTGATGCGTGGTTTTGCGACCTTACAACAGGTTTTACCTCTCGAGGGATCTCAAGAGGCTTGCAATCCCCACCAGGCAGTGTACCTGACCGATGTAGTATAGTGTAGTGGCCAGTACCGGGGGATTGATCGTTCTCTAGGGGAATAGTGTCGTTAGGATTGAAAAACTACTTTAATAGGTCTAAGGGTGAGGGAAGATTCTTTTTGTATTTTTATATTTTATGGAAAGCAAGTAAAATCTCGGGTTTGAAGGAGTGGGCGAAATTAGTTGCTAGTCAACTAACCCAAATGACTACAAATGCAAATAAAATAAAGTAACTGAAAATGAAAAGGTTGTGGAACTTAAATGGGGAGAAATGTGTTTACTTATATTTCCTTACTCCCTAACAATCTTTTACCGGTTGATTAGTATGTATTAATTGCGTGGATGACGGGTGTATTCCTTAATACCAATCGTGGGGTGGCGTACGTACTTCCCCAACTCTACAAGCTCCTACTTCACTCCTATGTCGAGCCGTCTAAGAAGCTCCTAACATGGGATCACTAGAATTCGCTCATGCATTAAATACAATCATAAAAACCTTAGTACGCATTGGTTTATGTTTCTTAAGACGTTCAAGCAAGTTACCGTATAGGAGGTTAGCCAGTTTTCTTAAGCCTAACATCGATAAACAATCATCCAATACAATTAATAACACACTAATAACCAATAATCAATAGTTAGGTTTCATTAGATCTAAGCAAACACAAGATAAATCTAGCCTAGCATGTTAATTAAAAGACAAGAACAAGATATAATCAAACAACACATAGACATATTGAATGATTAAATGATTACTTATCTTCAATTAAACATGGGAGATCCAAGGGTATAAAACCCTTAAAAATGGCAGAAAATTCGTCTTAGGGTTTCTCCTCACAAAGTTGCACACTAATGACTAAAAATTTCAAAACTATATATAGAGTTTAGGGTCTGACGGCGTCACGTTGTAGGAGGTGACGCCGTCACCTCGCCGTGGCTAGGGTTCCCAGATGGTCTTCCTGACGCCGTCCCTCTTTAATCCTCCAAAATCCACTCTGGCGCGTCAAGGGTTGACGCCGTCAAAATAGTGCTTGACGCCGTCTCTCTTTAACTTAAACCGTGACGACCTTGATCACCTTAAAGGGTGACGCCGTCAGATTTTCATTGTAAAAATCGCTGGCGTGTCACGTGTATTTTGTCATATCCACCTCTTTTGCCAAGCCGTGACGCCGTCAGGAGCAATCCTTGACGCCGTCACATGTACTTTTCCAGCAGCTTTGGAGACTTTGTCGTTTTCTTCACTTTTATTCTCCAAAAACGTCCAAAATGCTTCCTTTTCCAGATTTCTTCTCTAAAGTACCTAAAATGACAAAAGGAACGATTTAGGGCAATATTTGATCAAATAAATACGATTTAGGGCTTAAATGACCCCCTAAAAGTGGTACACTTTTCGCTTCATCAATAAGTTTCAGATGAGTTCAATGGGGGAACTTACATTCTTTTTGGGTTTGCAAGTTAAACAATCATGTGAAGGTATATTTATTAGTCAAGATAAATTTGTTGCAGAGATTTTAAGGAAGTTCAACTTTGCTGATTCAAAAACGGCAAGCACACCAATGGACTCTGAGAACCCACTTCTTAAAGATATAGATGGAGAAAATGTGGATGTACACACATACAGATCTATGATAGGTTCTTTGATGTATCTTACATCATCAAGACCTGACATCTTGTTCTCTGTTTGTGCTTGTGCAAGATTTCAAGTAACTCCAAAGGTTTCTCATTTAACATCAGTCAAGAGGATTTTTAGATATCTCAAGGGTCAACCTAGGTTGGGTCTATGGTATTCAAGGGAATCACCTTTTGACTTGGTAGCATTTTCGAATAGTGATTATGCTGGTGCTAGCTTGGACAGAAAGTCAACAACTGGAGGATGTCAATTCCTTGGGTGTAGACTTATCTCATGGCAGTGTAAGAAGCAAACAATTGTGGCTACTTCAACCACTGAAGCTGAATATGTAGCTGCTGCAAGTTGCTTTGCTCAAGTCCTATGGCTTCAAAACCAACTTCTTGACTATGGGTACAATTTTATGAATACTATTATTCATATTGATAATAGTAGTACAATTTGCATTATTAAAAATCCAGTGCAACATTCTAAAACAAAACACATTGAAATTAGACATCACTTTATAAAAGACTGCAATGAGAAAAGATTAATTCAAGTTCTTAAAATTACTTCAGGACATAACTTTGCAGATCTGCTAACAAAAGCTTTTGATGTTGGAAGGTTTCAGTACTTGGTAGCAAGTATTGGAATGCTTAATCCTCAATGATTTAAAAACTGTGTGTCTTTGTATATATGAAATGGATTTCTACTGCTAGTATTATCAATTAGTACAAATTTGAATTGTGTTATTCATACAGTTAGTCATATGTTTATTTTAATATAAGACAAGTACTTTGTACATTGTTCTTTTGGTTTTAGATTAACAATTTCAGGTATGAACATGTGAACACAAAGGATGTTTCAAGTGAAATGTGTGAGCAGCAGAATGATAATACAGTTGCTGACATAACAGGTTCATGATAGAAAGAGTTTGGGAATTTACACCTCCTTAAAACTTCTTTCTTGAAACCTGATTATGAAATTTCACATTGAATTGATGACTTAGTTGATCAGAAAGTAACTGATACAACTCACTTTCTAAAATTTTATACTTTTAAGTATAATGAGCAAGTCTAAGGACATCTGATAGAAAGA
Organism: Artemisia tridentata subsp. tridentata; assembly: GCA_021014915.2. Taxonomy (NCBI): domain Eukaryota; kingdom Viridiplantae; phylum Streptophyta; class Magnoliopsida; order Asterales; family Asteraceae; genus Artemisia; species Artemisia tridentata. The sequence goes on along the minus strand of CP139501.1, from coordinate 265,941,647 downwards.
ACATCTAGTAAAAGTGAATCTAACACTTGTGTTGGAGGTAACAATTGCTATGAGCTGGAAACCCTGTCAAAAAAGCCTTTTGAATAGGTTTATCTTTACACAGGCAGTTATTTATAACTGAAAAACATGGGTTCTCACACAACCAGAGGTTGCTTTAAACCGAATTTTTGATTGAGTGTCTGTTACACACTTAATCCCTTCAAAATGGTTGTAAGCAGTATGATTTTCATAATAAAATCATGTACATACTGCTAATGGCAAAAGTTTCTTAAAAAGGATTTTCAAAGAGACTCAGTAAAACCATCCATTGATGGATAATGAGTCAATGCCCCATGAATCACCTCTCATAGGAGTTAACACACCTAGAAGTGATGAGGGCAGCAAATTAAACACTTAAGGAATTGATGGCTACATGTACAACATTGTCTGATAACAAGTTCTAATTGATAGATCAGATGATGGGGAGAGAAATATTTTGGTACATTGTGAGAGATCTTCCAAACAGGGGAGGATAAAATGTTATTTGCAATCCAGGGGAGGAAATATCTCAGGGGAAGAAATAAACCCAAAGAAGGAAGATTAACCAATGAAAGGGAGGAAAAGACAAGAGCATACAAGATGAAGACATTGAGGTTGAAAATGACAAGAATAGAGCTGATAATCTCTTCTTCATGAACAAGATTCTGAAGTATTATGTATATTCAGAAGGGATGAAGCATTCAAAAGGAGAAAGTTCTATCTAGGTCAAACAGAGAAAAGTTTCAATTTTAGTTCACTACGTTTGTTCATCACTTGCAAAGGCATGATGATAGATGATTTCACTTGTTGAAACAAGTATTCAAGATACACAGCACCATTACCTCTTATAATTCCTCCATCCAAGGAAATTGTACCATCTTTTAGGTCATGTTTGAAGCCTGAAGAAGTGTATTGATATTTTTAAAGTCAAAGAACAGAAAGCAGATGAGTTACTGAGAAAGATATTTAATCTTGAAGAACAAAAGATAGCTCAGATCAAGAATCTGACTTCAGAAGTGTTTGAAAGATCTTCACAATCCATAATTTAATTCAGAAACATGTTGAAAAGGATTCACATGTTTAGGGGAGGATTGTTGGGAATTAAATATTCAAGAAGATTAATATCGGGTTCTGCTTAAGAAATACTCTTAAGTATCATTCTACTGCTAGAGCATTTGATTCTGCTGCTAGCATTAAACATTCTACTGCTGGTGAAGAACTTTCTACTGCTAAGTGGATAACTATCGAAGTATTCTGCTGTTGAGTAGATAAGTATACAAAGATATTATGTGTATTAAAGTCAGCACCATTACCTCTATGTTGAAACAAGCATTCAAGATACACAGCACCATTGCCTCTTATAATTCCTCCATCCAGATGTTAGGTATTCTTGCAGAGTTGACACCACTTTGCCGTCGACTGTTGATGTAGTGGTTATAGGTTGGTAAGAGTTTCCATCTTCAATGATTTCCCAAAGTGCATAGTCTTGCACTTGGAAATATTGCTCTATCCTCAGCCTCCACATCTCAAACTCATTCTGTTTGAGCATGGGTAGTTTTGCAGCAACATTGGTTTGAATAGATTCAACGTCCATTTCTTCTTCTTCTTCTTCTTCTAAATCAACTATATCAGCCTTGCTCTGATACCAATTGAAAGGATTCGATACACTAAATAGGATGGTAGTCCTTTACAACGAGTGTATGTGATATATTGAGTTAATATGATTAAGTATGCGGAATCTACTTAACCACACTTAGAAGGTTATTTGGTTTTTGGAAATGGAAAGTAATGCTTTAGAAAAGAACAATGAACATGCAATGTTAACACCAAACGATTCAATATTATTCAAGATAATATGAGTGATCTTCACTATCACTAGGGTTACAAAACCTTGAATCTTATGTATTACTATGATATTGTTGTGTTTGTTCTATGTTCTTAACAGTTATTCAAATGAATTAAGCACGCTTTAATATCTAGTCTCAGATTTCTCTTTTATAGTCCAAGACAGATTTTTACAATATTGTCAAGTCTAATCGAACACATGCTTGAGAGTGTCAGTCATTAAGATACAACATGTATCTGTGTTTACAACTTGTTATTGAACACTTTGTCTAAAGATATTATCTACCGTGTATTGTTGACTTTAATACACATGATATCTTTGTATACTTATCTACTCAGCAGCAGAATACTTCGATAGTTATCCACTTAGCAGTAGAAAGTTCTTCACCAGCAGCAGAATCATTCAGCAGTAGAATGTTTAACGCTAGCAGCAGAATCAAATGCTCTAGCAGTAGAATGATACTTAAGAGTATTTCTTGAGCAGAACCCGATATTAATCTTCTTGAATATTTAATTCCCAACAATGATGCTGTGTATGAATTAGTTATTTGAGGCAATTTTGAAAAAAAAAAGATCTGAAAAAAGTGTTTATGAAAACTGCACACAAGGTGTTTGATAAAATGCCTAAATGAAATTTCATAACTGTGATGCATTGATTTTACATTGTGATGCATCAACTATTTATCTGATTGTTTTTGTCATCTTTCTAGTGGAACGGGCTTTGTATTTTTTCATAAAATGCTTAATTGATATTTTATAAATGTGACGCATTAAATTCATACTTTGATGCACCAATTCTTCAGTATTGACTTGTTGAATGGTTCAATAGAACGTTTTTACTGATTTTTTAAGATTATGTTGATATTGATATGCACCGACTTATATAACAGTTATTCCCTAGCTAATGGATGCCCTGATTATATGTTAAAATGACCTATTTGAATTCAACTTTTTTGAATCTATAATCATGTCTATCCTAAACATCTTACATTGTGCATATAGGGTTGTGAAAACAGATGTTGATCATTGCTAATATATATCCCATTGGAATGCAGGAAACACCTCTTCAATATGCTAAATGATCTCCCAAACAGCCCAAGGATAAGTCAAACCACAGTAGGATCAAAACCAAGTCAGATACCAACGGGGTAAGAGATCACATATTTATAAATTTGATAGGGAATGATTTGCAGCAACTACATTCGTTAAATGATGATGTCATCATCATTTATTGTGCATTCCCTTTTTGTCACAAGCTGTTAAACAACAAATATTCAGTGTAGTCACACACAACATAAATGCTCTTTTTAGTCACGTTGGTACCTTATTCTTCTGCTTCCGTATAGTTAGTGACAATTGCTAATGAGATTCTTGTTGTGGATAACATTGCTAGTGGGAATGATCTTTTTCTAAAGTAAAAGAAAGAGTCCATTATAGTTTATTGATGATTTTTTTATTTGTTGCTATGGGGATATAAACAACAAATATTAAAATGAGATGTAAACAATAGCCATTACTAGAAAAGGACTTGTTAGTTTATAGTTCTGAGTATTCGATTTATAATTTGAAGTAGTATTTTATGTTTCTGACGAAAGCCTAAAATAATTGCATGACTAGTATGTGAAAAAGCTATCAACTATCTCGTTCATCGTTTATCCTTTTAAAAACTCAAGTATACGTTGCAGCTTCACAGTGACTCTTCAGGAACTCACGAAACTATACGGTAACCTTCAGGAAGTACCCATCTCTAAAGTACCTTTTAAGAGCGAGCTTCTTTATCAGTGGGAGATTGAAAAGAATGAGCAGGCCAAGTCATTAATGAAGAACAGTATAGACATGATTGTTACCGTCGAACAGAAAAGTCTGTAGAAGACTACATATTGGGGCTATCTGAGCAACTATATGGTGTTTCGGATTTTGTACACTTACATTAGCTTTTTTTTTTGTTCACAAACTCTTATATATTTGTTTTGATATTTTGTACAACACTTAGAGAATACATAGTTATAGACACACATGTTAATCTTAGAAACTTGTTGAAGACAAAATTTTTTACTTTTAGGTTGCAAGTGAAAAGCTTTGATTGTTTGCACAGTTGTGCAAAATAAGGGTAAGTGCCTACGGTTATGAGTAATGGAAAAAATTGGAACACATTACATTAATTTTCTGTGAAACTAAAGCATTTGACAATAAGATCAACATGTAAATTCAGAAAGAACAAAGTTATTTCCCACAAGCAAACTGGTTGATATCTTTTATAAAAATGAATATATTTGTATACAGTCAAAAGTAATATTTGATCACAATAAATGATATAATGGCAGGCCTCAAGCCTAGCTTCATAAAAAATACACTAATACTTTAACCATGTTGATAACGCTCAAATAGTACATGTTTTAGGAGCGTTATCATGGATTTTATGCATATATATTGGTCAATTTTATGAACTTATGGTACTTAATGAAGCATAATCTCTATTTTAGGTTCATGGAAGCTCACGACAAAGAAAACGAAGAAAAAGACGAAGAAATGATCAATAAACGAAGATTTATGCATGTACGAAGAATTCCCGACAAAAGAAAGTCTCTTGGAGTATATTCGAGAAGATAAAGTCATGAAGTTGTCACTCCAAAAACTCAAGAATAAAGCACAAGAGGGAAACGAGAAAAGAAATGAAGAAAAGAAGCTCAAACGAAGAAATAATGGAAGACTCGTTGTTCCCAACACACCTTCACCATTTTGGCCATATCTTGAGCATACGAACTCGGATTTAGTTGATTCAAGCAGCCACGGAAAGCTAAGAGAAAGATCTATAACTTTAGTTTTTATCATTTCTGGGCAGAAGGCTCCATCTGATCGGTAGGAGCCCGCATCCAATTCGGATGGAGCAAAGTTGTCAACACCGAGAGCTCCAACCGATCGGTATTGCCCCGCATCCGATCGGTTGGCTGAATCTGACTTCTTCAAGTTATTTTTAATGCTTATTTATGTATCATTAAGGCCCAAGTTCGATCATATGGTCCTAATAACTCCTAAACCTGTCATTTTTAATGACACTTGGAGGAGAAGCTTTCTCATAAGCTTATATACCAACCCATTTTGGCCATTTTGAAGAGTGTAACATATCCAACTATTCTCATCTCTCATGTAAACTCAATAACCATCTCTCTTAACCACCCCTCACCCTTTTCCAGAGGTGTTGGGGGAATGGTTTGGTCAAAAGTCATAGGAAACAAAGAAGAATTGTATTTCATCTTATAAACTTTGGTATGATCTCTCTTTGAATAGTATTCATGTTTGGTTTCTTTGATTGTGTTGATGATGTGATTCTTGATATGTGTTTTGTCTTATGAATGATGTCTTAATACTTGTTTGGTTCATATGATAACTTGTGATAAAGGGATGTTTGGATATTTGTAGTGTTTGCTTGGATTATGATGATAACATCATATTTGGTTAAATTGGATCTTGTCTTGTTTATTGTTTTGATTAATTATTGTTGAGTCTATATGTCGAAAGGATTCTCAATAGTGGTTGATTTCAATTCATTAGTCGACGAATGTTTTGGTCTTGTACTTTGTGACGATTGTATGAGAAACTTAATAAACATAACAAGTAAAGGTTTAATTTGGATTAAAGGTCGAAAGGCATCTTTTGAATATGTGTTCTAATCATTATTTTTCAAGTAAATGGAAATTCACAAATTGATGACATCAAAGTTATGGGTCGAAAGAACTCTTTGTTTGTTGTTGGTTTAGGCATGAGTTTTATGACATGACCAATTGATTAAGACTTATGTATATTTGATTTATAAAACGCTAAGCTATTATAATTGGTTCTATAGGTCGAAAGGATTACCAATGATAATATGTTTTCCAAACTAACCATCCTAAAACTAGTAAAGGCTTACACCAAGTTCTTACTAATTTATTATAAGGCTTACACCAAGTTCTTACTCACTTATTATCATTGCCAAACATGTATGTTCTTTTTGTGATTGTTCTTATATTGCTTTTTTTGTTGGTTTGATCCGTGACAATCATAACCATCAACTTGTTACTTGCTTAAACAAACAAACGACACTTGAGTGCAACCAAGTCTCTTGGGACGACCTTGACTTACCAACCTCTATACTACATGCGACTAGGGTTTACTTGCCCGAATGTGTTCCTAGTTAATCGGTAATTCTTGTTTATAAATTTAAAACCTTTTGTGAACGCATCACATGTGTTGGGTTTTATAGATTTGATGTGACAAAATAAATAAAAGAATGAAACAAGAAGGACTAAAGATGACAAAGAGAGAAAGCTACAATGATACAGGAAATAACTTATTCTTATCTCTTTGTAAACCCTAGCACTCTCTATTATATAAAGAGAGGCAGGGTACGTAGTTTAATAAGTCTTCCACAATGTAAATATCAGAAAGGTGTGTGTGTGTGTGTTCTAGGGCATATGTCTTGTAAATGCCTAGAACTAGTTTGTGTTTGTATTCCTCCAAGATAAAAGGTGTCTTTGATCCTATTACAAGTTTAGTGTAACCGTATTATTCTGATCAAATAATATTTGGAGGTGATGGTGTTTGGTAAAACTTTGTGTCAATAACAATTGTTTTGTTCTATTCCGCTGTGCATATTGTTCATTGTTATTGTTAAACCCTAAGGCTCAAAACGATCCAAGAACATAATTGATGATGGCGTGCATAAGTTCTAACAGGTGGTATCAGAGATTGGGGAGCTCGTTACCTAGGGATTCACAAAGTTTATTTGTTGACAGGAGCAGACTTGAGGTAATCGTTATTTTTATAAAAGGGTATCGATTTTATTTTTGTGTGATGAATTGAAGAATTAATCTCGTACTGCTACTAAAGAATAAATTGGTCAGTTTGGGAATATTAAATTGTGTGAATGAATATTCACGTGGGGTGATTTGACTGATCGAATATAGGATTGATTGAAGAAATTGGATTTTATTTAAGTCGATCGTTTGTCGTCATTGAATTCAATGATTTAGTAACCTCGTACTGTTCGTATATTCGCTGTTATGATTGGTCGAGATTTATGAAGTGGAGCTAATAGGTTATTACTCGTAATTATTTGAAGATTTGTCGTCTGCTGCAAGTTAATTAATTGGTTGTGGATGGATGATTGGCTATTTTAATTGTTAACCTCATACGAATTAACCTCGTACTATCATTAATTGATCGATTAAATAATGAATTGGGTTGGCGTATATTTGTGCAAGTGGATGAGTGCCGATTAAATTCAGCTGTCACTTGTGACTGATTTATTATTTTATTCTGATTGGTGTTGATGTTTTGGGGATGATTTGTTTGTCGAGGTTTATTTAATGGGCTGCACGTGAATAAGGGACAATTTCTTAAACCTCGTACTGATCGATTGAATCAAAATAAAGGGAATCGGTGATATATTAAATTCAATATATTCGGATGTTTGCATCGCTATTCCGTCACTAAAGCCCTTCAACGATGGAATGGTGACGGATATATTTCGTCACAAAAAAGGGCCTCGCAAAATTTTAGCAACAAGTTTAGCGACAAAAGTTTTAGAGCTTCAGCGACGGATTGTCGGTCTCCAGCCCCTCGCTAGAGCCTTTATAAAGTCACCTGAACTAAAGTTGATACGACCATCAAGTAACGGCGTAGCGACAAACTTTTTTGTCGCTAACAGTAACGACAAAGCGGTCACTAATCCATTTCTAATAATCGGGCAACCATTTTGTTGTTATTCCGTCGCTACTAGAGACGGATATATTTGTCGTTGATCCGCCACTAAAAGTATTGTCTCAAAACCGTCACTAACAATTTGTTGCTTAAATCAACACCATTTCATACCATGTTTGATCAAATCCATCTCTAATTTGTCACGATTTAAAAATATTTTAAGGATAAAATATGTCGCTAATCAGTCAATAAACGAAACAATTTATTTGCTAATTCAAGATGTTACATAAACGGATACCACACCGATAATAGTCACGAAATCCATAACCAAATCAAATAACACACATATCCAAATCAAATAACAACCAAATTCGAAAGAAAACAAACATCTGATCTTCGACAACATAAAAGGAAATCTAAACCAAAGATTCTCTATTACATAAAAGTTAAGAGGACCTATAAAGCTCTTGAAAGTGTAATGGTTGATTTTTAAGATGTACTGCCACTTGCATTACCTTGCTTTGTTTTTGTTTTGCAGGTAACACAACTCTGGATACCATACTCAACAAGCATATCTTGAATTTCTTCACGCATTTCTTCCTTGAGCTCTTCAAGCATTTCTTCTTTTAGCTCTTCGCGCATTTCTTCTTTGAGCTTATTCTTCATTTGTTCCTTGAGCTCGACTTTCATTTCTTCCTTCAATTCTTCCTTTAACTCTCCACGAACGCTATCAATATAGTTCTTGAACATAACAAATTCAAATATTAGTTTTTTTTTTAAATAGCTAAATGCAACTTGAGTGGGTCTTTTATGTAAAGTGAGTTATAATTCCAGGATCCTTACAGAACTAAGCTCAAAAGATCTGAAACATTATAATTTTCAGAATAAGCTAGTGCGTCCCATAATCACTGTAAAAAATATCTAACCAAAAAGAAATAGAATATTATATGAGAAATGAAAGATGAAGAATAATCAGATCTTAATTAGCCCGCAAACAATCATGTATATATGAACTATCAAGCATAAGAAAACCATATAATACATTTACCACATAATGTTCACATATGGCATTCATTCGACTGAGAAATGCACGTGTTATATACAACCAAAGAGTGTAAGCTGATATGTAAGCTTAATACACTTACTTTCCAATCTGTAATTATAAATTTGAGTAAAATCTTGTGTTCCTAAGTTATGCATCTCATTTGTTACGTATCAGTTATCACACCATGACCAGTAGCCAATAGGGTTAGCTTGTTAATGCTTGCAATCTGATTCATACAACAGAATTGGCTTTGTGTTCGTTGCTAAGCCTTACTTCCAAAAAACACAAAAAGGTCAGAGTCCTAGATGAAAATTGAAAACTGAAAACATGAAAACACATATATTCAGTCCAGTAATATGCGCAGACGAATGAACGAGTTACTTCATTTAGTCCAGTAATATGTTTACAAGGTAACAATTTTTTTTTTGCAAGTGAATTTTTATCTACAAGTAGTTGTAACAAAATTAAGTATGACTACTTGATCGATGGTTGCCAAGAAATCGATGTAAAGAGGTTATCAAGCCTCTCTGGACAAGGATTGCAAGAATACAAAAATGAGGTTAATATTCCATTTAGACGTTTCATCGAACACTTGGCATTCACAATTTGCAAATGTGTAACAAATAGATGAAAACACAAAACGTCCTAGTTTTACATACTTCCTTATTAGCAATAGAAATTTTAAAACATGATATCAACCAGATGAAAGCAAAAAATTGAAGTCATAGGGTAACGGTCTAATGCTCCACTCATATACAAACCCAAACAAATCGAAATCTACATAACAGAACAGAATTCCTAGTTGTTGCCCAAAATGAACAGATTAATACACAACATAAGATCACAAATGATAGACATTATATGGTTTTACCTATTAATTCCAACATGGATGAGGCTCCACAAAGAGAGTAGCTATTTGAGAGAAAGTAGGGGCGATGGGGGTGTACAGTAAATGAAAAAGGAGGCCCAATTGGCAGTTATTGAAGAATTGGCTGAAGGTAGTTTAGAGTTTGCAATTGGCGCTACTTGGAGACGAGAGGTCAAAGGCGGTTGCTAACGGTTATCATCAATTTACATGTTTTTTTTTTTTTTTTTTTTTTTTTTTTTTTTTTTTTTTTATGTATTTATTAATTGTTGGCAGTGGTAGATTAGGAATTATGAGAGTATTCTCACTGACTAATCACAGAGTGCCACGTGGTAGTAAAAAAAAGGAGGATTCTATTTATTATGTATATATAAAAGATAAAAACAAACAATTTATTTCATTAAAAAAAACGGTTACTAACGACAAATACTGAAAATAATAACCCCGTTTGTAGTTTCTACCATTTACGACAAATGAACTCGGAGGCGCTGTTTGATTCCGTTCTCTCAAAAATAGTGGAGATGTGTTTAAGACATTTATGTCGTTGTTTGTGCCAGGAGGACCGAAGTACGCATGCCAAAACCATAAATCCCATGAAGTCACTGCTTCAAGCATAATCGTCGGGTGTTCGTAGCAACCTCGCTTGTATTGACCCTGCAAGCGCCTAGGACACATCAAATGTGTACAGTCAATGCTACCGATCATCCCCGGTATGTGTTGTAGCTCTTCGTGAGCTTTTTGCAAAGTGGCAATGTCGTGCGCAGTCGGCTTACGTAAGAACTCTCACCGGTATAACTCATTAACCGCATCACAAAACTCTTGAAGACATTCACGAGCCGTCCTTCCTGCCATTTTATAATATTTATCATTTTGAGAGGCAACACCACCGTCGGCGAGCTGTTGTACCGCTGACAAGCATTTTTGTATCGCCGTGAAACTCTTATGATTCCTTGCATCATACCCTTCTTGAAATTACGGATTGCCACTCGCCTTGATTCGCTCGACAATCTCTAAAAATAATTTCTTTGGAAGACGAAACGTCTCGCGAAAGGTTGCGTCGTTGTAGGTCGGATTTTCGCCAAAATAATCTCTCATCAAAATGTCTTCAGCTTCGCCGCGATCACGCCAAACATATGCTCGTGACGACGTTGCGGTTTCTTGAATCACCTGGTACTGTTTCACTGCTTGGTACAAAAACTCGACACTATCTTCGGATGACTCTTGTTCACTCGACGAGCCTGTCTGCGGGTATGAATCGGAGCTAGAACTCATGGTGAAGAAGCAGAAGAAAATGTATAAATTTGTGTTTGTTTTGGAGTGAAATTTGTGTGTGATATTTGGTTATTAGTGAGTGGTATATATATATATATATATATATATATATATATATATATATATATATATTATATATATATATATATATATATATATATATATATATACACACACACAAGCACTTGCATTTAAAAGAAAAAAAAAAAACTATTAAAGCCCCAACGGGGAAAAATTAAAAACCAAACGGTCATATTTTTGATTTCGATGCACCATAACTCAGCATATCCATATTAGTTGATTTGTTAAGTGATAGCGTATCCATATTAGTCATTTGTTACTTCCTATTACTTACTATAAAGTCCACATGTAGTCATTTGTTAAGTGATAGCGTATCCATATTAGTTGCCCAAGCCCACTAAATACACGCTCGAATCAAGCCCATTACTAAGGCTCATCAATAAATACTTGATAGCGGCCCATGGCCCGACTTAAATCTCAAGCAACGTAAGGCCTGGAGAAACTCATCAGGCTATCCAGCACAACTCGGTTAAACCACAAACTTCCTATGTATACTTTTTTTGAAAAAGTTAGGAAGAAAGTTCCTTAATAACCCAAGTTACTAAATCCAATTCGAAATTATTTAAGTCAATCAACTTGTTAGTTTACCACTAAATATCGAGAATGAGTAATAATTAACTTCGGCCCATAAATAACAAAGGGTGGCTTACTAATAAGGGTCTAGGATCCTTATGTGACATCACACATTCAAATACTTATAGTTGCAATTAAATTCACCGAGGCCACTCACCATAGCCTTAAAATCCATAATAATCGAGGGCTTGTCGTTTTCGATCATGGTGGTTTTATGGAGTGAGCTACAACAGACTAATTAATCAGTACAAAAGATACATAAAATATAAAAGCATTAGGCTGTTTGTAATGGGAGTATAACTCACGCATGAGACCCATGTGAGTTAAGCCACTACAATTACACCTTGTTTAGTCAAGACCTTGACATAACAAAAAAAAAAAAAAAAAAAAAAAAAAAAAAAAAAAAAAAAAAAAAAAAAAAAAACACCCCAATTTGATCAATATTGTTTGATGTATTTTAAAAAATAGTGGTTCGTTAATACATTTAACCTTATAAAAAAATATTGATGGACTTTGGCTAAACAGTTTGTGATACTGGTAAATCCTAAAAATCAGACGATCAATAGTCGGTGAAGCAAGTCATTGAAGCAAGTGTCGAGGCATTGTCCATTTTGTTATGGGTTTTCGCTGGTGGTATTCTTACATGTCGGGGTATTTTCTTCGATCATGTCGTACTAACTATTCGCATTGACGCTAGACCACTTGGTCATATTGTGTTTAATTCAAAATTAAGGGTCAAAAACTCTAGTTTATCGTAATCAGTTTTTGGGTACCACCTAGGTTGGTTTCCAGGGCGTTAGGCTCATTGTCGGCTTTCCGTTTGTAAAAAAGGATCGCTCAACTTCAAGTGAATTAAAATTTGACGCATTTTATAGTACATACGTTTTTTACATGCACCATATATCCCATTGAACCACGTAAGAGTATCCTAGTTTTTCAATAAACACCGCATCCTAACCAAGATATGAGTGAACATATTCGTACATTCTCATGAGATCATGTGACCGAGATTTATATCTTACTGAATTATTTTTGCCCGACATGCAATGTGAGAAGTATTATCATCGAATTTTCGTGTGCAAATAAACTTCACTCAAGATAAGTGCGAACAATATGACGAATTGAGACGAAGTCAACATGGAATTCAACATAAGTTTGCTTACAAGCACTTATATGACGTTTTAGAAAGTAGAATCGACACAATACATAAATATAACAAAGAGAAAAACTATAAATTAAATTCAAAACTGTTTTGACATAGTTAGGATTAGATAATTGCAAACTTATCAAAGAAAAAAAACCTATGATAAATTTACATAATTATCTTCAAACCTAATGTTTATATCAATGTTGCAAAAATCGGCCGTGGCGGCCGATTAATCGCCGATATATCGGTAATCGGCCGCCGACCTTGTCGAATTATGAAAATCGGACAATCGGCCGTATCGGCCATAACGGCCGTATCGGCCAAGTTTAAAAAAAATTAAAAATTTGGTCATTCTACTTAATTTGGGGATCGTTTATTTCACTTATAACACACAATGAGCCTCATAATCAGAATTGGAGCCTTTTATTGAGGTTTGAAAACATAGTAGGCTTGGAATCAGTTACGATATTTAGTTTGGTCTCCAGAAATACCCAAAACATGCAAAAAATGCAAATCCGATTAATCACCGATTAATCCCGCCTTGGCCGATTAATCGCTGCAGGGTGGTCGACCGTCACGCTACCGATTCACGATTTTTGCAACATTGGTTTATAGAGATGAGATCAATATAGATCTCATATTTGCCATAGAACCAATGGACCAATCATAGCCACCCATTTTTATTTTCCATCTTTTTTTAAAACAACATATCTTGCAAACGGTAAATCTTCAAGCTACAAAAAAAATACCATCGCGACGAGAATTAAATGATCTTTCTATAGATATGCATTGTTATATACTTTCGACATTTTTTTTTTCGACGAACTTTTTTTTTTAAATTTCCGCCCAGAAAGAATCATATATGATTCGTAAGAATCATGATTCGATTTTTACGAATCATATATGATTTTTACACGAATCATATATGATTCTTACGAATCATATATGATTCTTACGAATCATATATGATTCGTAAAAATCATATATGATTCGTACGGAATCATATATGATTTGTTAAAATCGAATCATATATGATTCTTACGAATCATATATGATTTTTCTGGACGGAAATTTTGGAAAAAAAAAGTTCATCGAAAAAAAAGTTCGTCGAAAATATATAACAATGCATGTCTATAGAAAGATAATTTAATTCTCGTCGCGATGGTATTTTTTTTGTAGCTTGACGATTTACGGTTTGCGAGATATTTATGTTTAAAAAAAAGGGTGGAAATTAATTTTTTTAATTTGATAAGAAAAATGAGTGGCTAAGATTGCTTGATGGGTTCTATGGTAAAAGTTGAATCTATAAAGAAATTTTGCCTTGGTTAGCCATAAAATTTTCAGCACAATTTTTCAAATAGATTTAGAATTTGACTAAAATTTAACTTCTGTTATGACTTAAGTGTCCAGCCCGCTACTTTCCACAGCCAAAAGTGATTTCCCCGCCAATTATTCACATAGAGGGAGTTGGCAGTTAGACACACCTTTCTTCATCTCCATCCTTAACTACTTACAAATGTCCATACCATCACTTGCGATTTGATTATTCTGAGTGGACAAACCGACAACACCTACGAGCAATACTGGGTATATATTTCTCCATTCACCCTTTTTTTGCAATGTAAATTTCATTTATTGGTTGTCTTTGTTTGCTACTTAAGATCTATTACTTTTTATATTTGTTACACATTTGCAAATTGTGAATGCCAAGTGTTCGATGAAACGTCTAAATGGAATATTAGCCCTGAATACTCTTAGCTACACAAAGTAACCACTTCCAATCTCCACTAATGCAATATCCTAGTAGTCTAACAAGATTTTGATTCATAAGGTAATATTGGTGGTTTATAGTTTATTGGATACATTTACAATTTACCTGCATTGTATGTTATTGTACTATTGTGAGCAGGCTTATAAAGTAATGTAAAACATGTCAATTGCACATTTTTTGGTTTTGAACAACAAGACTCCATGGTTATACGTTTTTAATAACAATGTAACTACCATGTTTTCTTCGTTCATCTAAGTCCATATACAAAGTTTTGTATAATGCCTGCTGGTCTAGTACAAAGTTGGATGTTTTACTATTTTGGATGTTGGTATTACTTTTGTATCACAGTACATGTGGGGTGTTTTCTGGCCAACACGTCTCATCTAAAAGTGCAACTTTAAGTGTTTAACGTAGAATTGTATCTGAAAGGTTATATAATAGAAAAATGTTTCTTGCCAAGTTTTAATGCTTCTGTCTCATTTCTGCAGGTGGAGTTTTTTGACAAATACAAGGTATGTATTCAAACTCATTTTACTCTCTAACTGCTTCCATTATGGGATTTAAGATGATAAATATATCTGTCCCTGTAATTTGTTATTTAGTTTTGTATCATACAATTTTTTTCCAGTGATATGACCTTTGTCAATTTGCCATTGAGACTAGGCCTTGAAAATATGATTATCAGTAAATGGATGTGTTTTTCTATGTCAATAACTGAACATGTATCTTTTGTTCCTGTACCTTTCATCTATCTTCCATATATCTCTAACATGTCACTCACAATACTTTCTGGACCATTGATTAGTTATATGCATAAGTATTTGATTAGTTATATGCATAAGTATTAACTATATTGTAATTGTAACTGTAATAACATCATTTCTGAATTAGGACAAGATGGGCTGAAATGGTTACTTAACTATGTGCTTTTGTGGATTATAAAATGTTTCGTAACTTTGTTTATGTTTATTACAATTCTGCACTTTCTAGTAAATTTAGTGCTGTTTTTTAGTTGGTTTTTTTTTGATGATTTTCCCTGTATTTTGAAGCTGCTTTTTAGTTGGTTTTGTGCTGGATGTTGCTGAATTTTTTAAGTAGTTTTTTATGCAGGTTTTAGTGTAGTTTTGTGCTGTTTTAGTGATGTTTTTGCTTATTATGTGCAGTTTCTCGTGCTGTTTTTGTGATGTTTTACACGACGTTGTTGTATATTGTTAGGACAAGTAATCAAAGGATGGGATGAAGGAATTAAAACAATGAAAAAGGGTGAAAGTGCACTTTTCACCATTCCTGCTGAACTTGCTTATGGTGAATCCGGTTCACCTCCAACTATCCCTCCAAATGCCACTCTTCAGTTTGAAGTGGAACTGCTTTCATGGGCTAGTGTTAAGGACATTTGCAAAGATGGTGGCATCTACAAGAAGATTGTACAGAAAGGAGAGAAGTGGGAGAACCCCAAGGACCTTGATGAAGTTATAGGTATTTCTTTCATAAATCATAATCATTCATTTCTCGAAATCATGGGGTTAGATCTATGTAGGCCTTAAATTAACCATTTGCATTGATAATGTTTATGCAGTGAATTATGAGGTTAGACTCGAGGATGGGACATTGGTTGCCAAAGCAAATAGCTTAGAGTTCACTGTACAAGAGGGTAATTTTTCTGACTGGTAGTCTTTCTATCTAGCGGTGTTGTGGTGGTATTTGCTTGTTGCTGAAATGATTATTTTGACCAGGACACTTCTGCCCTGCACTTTCAAAGGCTGTGAAAACAATGAAGAAAGGAGAAAAGGTTGTCCTTACAGTTAAACCTGAATGTAAGTGAATGTTCTAGAAGTTTATTATGCAAAGTTTGTTTTCCGTGCTGGTTATCACTTAAAACGATATGTACTGGTTACAGATGGATTTGGGGAGAATGGGAAACAAGCCTCTGGTAACGAAGGCGGGGTTCCACCAAATGCTACACTACAAATTGCACTAGAGCTTGTGTCATGGAAGATTGTTTCAAATGTTACTACTGACAAAAAGGTTGTGAAGAATATTCTGAAAGAAGGAGAGGGGTATGAGCGCCCGAATGAAGGAGCTGTTGTCCAGGGTATGTGAAGGACTTGTTGTGCTCTCTTTTGTTAGCATTTTATTATTTGGTATATGCATAGGTGTCTGATAATTTGCCTTTGTAAATGGACAGTTAAATTGATTGGTAAGCTGCCAGATGGCACCATATTCATTTAGAAAGGTTATGATGAGACTGAGCCTTTCGAGTTCAAGACAGATGAAGGTACGGAACATTTAAAAGCTATGTTCTTCACTGGTTTCATGCTTAGATATGCTTGTACTCACTGTTAGCCATTTTGGTTCTTGAACAGAGCAAGTAATCGATGGGCTTGATAGAGCTGTGTTGACAATGAAGAAAGGGGAAGTAGCTTTTCTGACAGTTGCACCAGAATATGCTTTTGGTTCTACAGAATCTAAGCAAGAATTAGCAGTAGTCCCTTGTAACTCCACTGTGACATATGAAATCGAGCTTGTGTCCTTTGTCAAGGTTTGTGGAGTTGTTTAATGAGCACCTAAATACCAATATATAGTTGCTTGGTACTTAATGGCAGAATGTTAATACTTTGTAGGATAAAGAATCGTGGGATTTGATTGCCAAGGAGAAGATTGAGGCGGCTGGTAAAAAGAAGGAAAAAGGAAATGTGTTTTTCAAAGCTGGTAAATATCTCAAA
Organism: Artemisia tridentata subsp. tridentata; assembly: GCA_021014915.2. Taxonomy (NCBI): domain Eukaryota; kingdom Viridiplantae; phylum Streptophyta; class Magnoliopsida; order Asterales; family Asteraceae; genus Artemisia; species Artemisia tridentata. Next base: position 265,924,625 of record CP139501.1, on the reverse strand, counting down.
GCTTCAAAGCGGTATGAGAAGGTAATTTTCTGTTTCTTCATTGTGTTGAAGATTCCATTATTAAGGGTTTGTGGTTGTGAGCTGAAGCTGATCGATAATCACAGGCTTCTAAGTACATTAAATACGATACTAATTTTGATGAGGCGGATAAAAAGCAAGCAAGAGCAAGCATATTTTTTTGCTCTTTGTAAATAATCTGCGCTGGTCTTTGTTTATGGGTGTTTGGTGGTTTTTGAGCAATTGGCTATGCATTACAGAGATTGTGATTAACTTCTGCGCTGGCCTGCTTTTTGGTTGTTTGGAGTATAGTAGGCTATGCACTACAGAGTTTAATCTTAATTTCTGCGCTGGCCTCTTGTTCTGTATTGGTCTGGATTATGCTCTGGGTTATGGTTGGTTATGCAAAAGTAAATTGCTGAACTTATACATCAGTTTTAGCCTGTTTGCTGATTTTGGTTATGGGTCAGTTTGGGTCTGAGGAACATGAATCCTCCTTCTAACTGTTATTACACAGATGTAGTATATCTCTGGTACCCTTGCAGGCCTGTTGATTTTCATGTGTGTTGGGTCTGCTGGTTTTGCTTGGGTACTGGATTGTGGAGCTGTAACCAAACCTTTGATCGCGGTGATGATGATTCAGCTTATGTCTGGTTACTATGGAGTATTATGTGTGGCCTTTTGCTTTGGTTTGTGATGAGTACTGGACAGATAACTAAGGCCAATCGTGCAAAAAAGAAGATGGTGCAAGTTATGGGTAAAAAAGGTTATGCCCCAGTGCGTGAAGAACTAAAGGTAACTATATTTTATTGTGTAGCTCTTGATGTAAAATATGCATATGGATTGAGATTATATATTTTGTTTGAACAAAAATCTTTAACAGGGAGTGAGCTAACTAGAAAGGAGTTGTTTCGTGCTTCTCAAAATACACATGATTGCAAATAATGTCAAAAATGCAAATGCAATTGATGGAGCGTGATGATGATGCATTGTGTCTTGAGACAGTTTGCTTCTACTTTATTTCTTGTTGCTGCATTTTTCATGTAACAAAATTTAAAAGACTTTAAATGATGTTAACTTAATCAAATTTTGTTATTGAAATGACATGTATGTAACACCGAATACAATTGATGGTGCATGAAGATTATTGGCGTCCTATGAATCCATGTCTACTGTAGTGATAGTTTCACTTTTTTTCCCCTTGGTCTAGGCTTGTTTGGTTTAGACAATGTATTCCTCGGCACTCATTCATGCTTTGGCTGGTTTTCTGGTGCATAAGGGGTGTTTGGGATATGATTGTATGGATAGTATGGTGCATAAGGGGCGTCTGGGAAATGTCGTGGAGAGTTGGTATGATGGATCAGCTATTTCATTTAGGCCTTGGGCTCAACAGTTTACTAATATCAGTGTACTATTAATGTTTCGTAGTTGTAACACATAGCCCAAATATAAATAATGATTAAAAGCTAAAACTTTACCCAAACGGAACGTTTCATTTATTTTGGCATAAAATACAAATGACAACTTTAATTATTTATTGAGGGCCAAAAGGAGCATTTAGTTAACCTTCATTTGCAATAAAATGGTGCCATCCACTATGATTATAAATTTTGATTCAAGTCAAGCTCATAATGTTGTAATTTAATGTACATTTTTATCAGTTTGTGTGTCAAGGGCTACCTTTGTGCTCGTCGGCATATGAATGGGATTATAAACACGGTATTGATGATGGTAGAAAGCGGATTACCTTAGAGGAGAACCCATTGCAACACTTTTCGAAATGTTGTGCAACACTTTTTGGAAATGTTGCATGATTGAATAAGATTTGCGGCATTTTGGACTAAAGTGTTGTAATTTTCCTATATAAAGTGCAACACTTTTATAAAGTGTTGAATTTTTTTCTAATAAATGCAACACTCATAAAATAATGTTGCATTAGATCCTTAAATGCAACACTTATATAGTAAAATGTTGCTTAATTTTTATTGAAGTCTAAAAGGCAACAATTTCCAAAAGTGTCGCTTGTAAAATGTTGCTATAGCTTCATTTTGTTGTAGTGATTAAGTCCAAATAACTAAGTTTAGCCAAATTACAAGTGTCGTCATTGACTTTAGCAAATGAAAATATAGTTGTTAAATATCCTAGAGATATCTAAAGTTTTACTTATTTTCAAATTGATAACTCTAATGAAGTTGTGACTAAAGTATTTGCAATATATTAAAATTGTGAAACTCGTGGATAAACTTAAGAGCTTCCCCAAGTTGTAATATATAACATGATAATCAAAATGTTCCAAATAAATATTATCGCATTACGTGTTACTTCTTTAAATTTAATTTGGCTAAATTGGTCTTTATATTTTTGTGGTTGTTTTGACTCGTCTTATCATTTTAAACATAACCTAGCATCCATCATTGTTAGCGATCGGGAGATTTTCAAATACGTATAAGACTGACTAATTTTTTGTTGTTACTCTATCATTGCCCTCAAAGAACTGTCACTATATTATTATACTCAAGTCCATCGTCAATCAGTAAATAAGTGAAAAAACTTAGCGACGTATTTGAGACAGCTAAAAAAATCCATCGCTATGCCGTCATAATTTTGTCGCTAATAGTTTCAACCTAAGTTCGTCACTAACTTCGTCTCTATATGATTACATTTAGCGATAGAATTGTGACTGATGCATAATTCCTCTCTAATTTTGTTACTGATTTGTCACTATTTTGGTAGCTAATTTATCAAAGCCAAATTTGTAGGTAATTTATCACTAATCCGTCACTGTGAACCAATTTTTTGCGACAGACTAATTCAGTCGCTAATTTCCGTCACTGTTGCTCAGTATTCTAGTAGTACTGTTTCGTATATTTTAATGAATGGGTCGCTGGTCAAATTGAATTTTTGTTATTTTTGTTATTATAATTGGCGTGCGCGTGTGATTTGGTGGAGAATTGGTATTCAATTGGTCTCTCTGCAAACAGTACGAATTGGAGTATGAATTATGGTTTGTCGTATGTTGCTGGTCAAATGATATAGTATTGCACATGGGTCTGATTGATATTGTGCTGCTCAACATTGTATGGATTTATTCTGCTGCTACGCTTATTACTCTGCTGCTGCATTATTTTACTCTGCTGATATGCTATTTCACTCTGCTGTTTGTTATATAACTCTGCTGATTGTTATATGACTCTGCTGCTCGATGTGAATTTACTCTGCTGTTACGCATATTGATTCTGCTGATGGACTTACTCTCTGCTGTTACGTTATTGCTGGGTTTACATGATTGATAGTTGCATTATTTACGAGCAGTGAGGGGAAGTAAGTATGGTTATTGGTTTACACACACACAGGGGAAGGTCACACACACAAGGAGTTTGGTTTTTATGTTCGTTAATGTTTTAAAAGGCTCGCTTTAATTTTCTTATTGGAGAAGAAGAGTTTTTGTTGCTTCTTTGATGATGCAGTGGAATTTTTCAAGGTTGTGTCTTAGCATACCTTTTGAGAGGAGGTAACTTGTTTGTTCGTTCAAGTGACTAAGAATTGACAAAACACTTGAAGGAGTTACGTTATTGTGCTCAGTGGTTATTATCAAGAGATTGAGGTCTCCCTATACGTTAAGTATACGTTCGAAGTCGTATTTAGTACAAGGCATAGGACACAAGGTTGGTTTCTTCTATTTCAACATCAAATTGGTAATGATATTTTTCTTCAACAATATATACAGCCTACTGATTTGAAGAATCATTTTATGTACATGCATCACTCGAGGGGAAGTTTTTACGGTTTATTCATTCTCTATTTGTTGATAACAAAAAGGGGAAGAAATATTGTGGTGGCATGGCATGGTTTAAGGGGAAGACAGTTTGTTTCATTCAGGGAGATGATTACATCTCAACTTCTCTACTTCGTCTAGGGAAGTTCGTACACGACTTTGTTTGTTTTGTCATCATCAAATAGGGGAAGATTGTTGGGTTTTATAGATTTGATGTGACAAAATAAATAAAAGAATGAAACAAGAAGGACTAAAGATGACAAAGAGAGAAAGCTACAATGATACAGGAAATAACTTATTCTTATCTCTTTGTAAACCCTAGCACTCTCTATTATATAAAGAGAGGCAGGGTACGTAGTTTAATAAGTCTTCCACAATGTAAATATCAGAAAGGTGTGTGTGTGTGTGTTCTAGGGCATATGTCTTGTAAATGCCTAGAACTAGTTTGTGTTCGTATTCCTCCAAGATAAAAGGTGTCTTTGATCCTGTTACAAGTTTAGTGTAACCGTATTATTCTGATCAAATAATATTTGGAGGTGATGGTGTTTGGTAAAACTTTGTGTCAATAACAATTGTTTTGTTCTATTCCGCTGTGCATATTGTTCATTGTTATTGTTAAACCCTAAGGCTCAAAACGATCCAAGAACATAATTGATGATGGCGTGCATAAGTTCTAACAACATTTTTCAACCATGTTTCTTCTAGTTGGTCTTCTTTTGGCCTCCTCTTTTCAATTTCAATCCCTTCATTGACAGCGCATTGGAGACGGTATGCCCCTCGAGCCTCTTTTACATCTTTACCACACTTGACATGACAAATTTTCCTAATTGTTTAGAAAGAAAAGATCAATTTCAATTTAATTTTCAATTTACATAGTAAACATGAAAATGAATGCACTAATATGTCCAAACAGATGCTCTAAATATGCGAATGGATGCACTAAACATGCAAATAGATGCCTTAGTAAGTCCAACATGAAAATGGATGCACTAAACATGCACATTGATGCCTTAATTTGTCCAATGATGCACTAATCATACTTACTTATGACCTAATAAATAAGAAACATAATGAATAAGTAGTCACTTATTTTACCGTTATAAAAGTTAGTTTCTTTTAAGAGAACATCTACTCTTTTGGGTGTCAACGTTAATATGGAACTACAACTCTACAAGTTTATGAGGATTGCAAATACTACATGTCAACTAATATGTAAGCTTTGTATGATACTCCAAATAAAGGAGGGACAAGGATGATGGGACAAAATTTTATAACCAATTATGATATCTGGATCAATTTCACGAATAAAATCCTATTCTGCAGCAATTTGGAATGGACCTTCTTCCTATTCTGATTCAAGTTTGTTAACAAAATTCGAATTCTCATCAAAGAAAAGTTAAACTAACGAAATAAAAAAATTACCGCTAGTGGATGGGCTCAAATTGTCCAAGTCAAACATAGAATGCAACATTTGTCCACTAAGTCAAACAATGGCGCGTGTAGTGGGAATTAACGCATCAGCAGCAACTGCTCTTACATCATCATCTGGATCCTCAAGACCAGCTTCACAAGCAAGAAGGACACGACCAAGCAAATCAGGAAGAATTTCCTGTTTTAAACAACCATCATATCAACACTAGCTCAATTGACACAAAGCGACTACAATCTTAACAAGAACATAATTTGAATTTCCTATTTTAAACAACCATCATATCAACATTAGCTCAATTGACACAAAGCGACTACAATCTTAACAAGAACATAATTTGAATTAGATATGTTTCATGCAGATAATCAAGAAAAAGTATTATAATGTTTGTGGCCATGAGAAGAGTACCTAGCGCACAACAACCAAATATTTGATGCCCAAAATACTGCCATGGTGAATCTCCCATTCTAGTCTACATTAGAAGAATCATCAAAAGAAATCAGCACCATGGACCAACAAGATACAAAAGAAATAACAAAATAAGCGTTAAACAATTGGACCACCAAGCTTAACAATAATATTTAAAAAAAAGGTCAGACGTGATATTTACCTGCATTTTGAGCAAAACATTCAGTGTCTCATGAACTTGCAAATGAGGCATATACTTGAGGACCGCTCCTAAAGCCTGCGCACAAGTTTCACGCGTTGGATCAACGGCCTGATCAGACACATGGAAATGGATGCACTAATATTTCCTAGCAGATGCTCTAAACATGCAAATGGATGCACTAAACATGCAAATTGATGCCTTAATAAAGCATTCAACTAGGTACCAAAAGTTTATTGGTGGATGTTCACAACAGTCATTGATGTACTTATGTACTTATTTATTGACGCAAGTAGGCTGGACTTCATTGTCTAATAACCATCAGAATAATGAGTGGTAGATTTAAATTTATAAACTACAGGGTACTAAGGAGATTCATTAAAAAAACTTGATATACTATACTAAATAAGCTACACAAATGCATTAAAATTTACACAGATGCAGTAAAATGTACACATCCAATATTTGTATTATGCAACCTGCTTATAATCCAATTACTACAAAGATTCAGTAAAATGTACACAAATGTAGACCAAAAATGATAACTAATAGAAGACTAAATTCAGTAATGTAATGACACCATTCAAACCACTAGATAACTAATAGCATGCCAAAAAAGATAACTGATAGCAGACTAAAGATAACTGATAACACGATAGGCTATTACCTGGAAAAGCAATATGCAAATGCAAAAACGGTAGACAATGAACGAACAAAATTTAGAAGAATCCGTTGCTTGACAGCATTTGTAATGTACACATCCTACACGAACGTAACAATGGTCCGAGACCCCATGCAGCAAAAGCAATACTTACAACAGCGGGAATCAATTGCACTACAAGAGACCGACCATGAAAAGCTTCATATGACATGCATATTAACGAAACAAGTTATGCACAAGACAACATAAAGTTGATCTCGTATATTAACCCAATTCAGGGATAGGTACCAAATATATAATTGACATCATTAATGATAGCATTTGCTTATTCCATTTCAACCCCTTTTCACACAAGCCAACATAATAATTAATATATATATATATATATATATATATATATATATATATATATATATATATATATATATAAAATATATATATATATATCCTCAATTGAGAAGCTTATGCTTAATATCTTATTTCCTCCCCAAAAAATATATATAATAACATAGAAATAAGCTTGTCCAAACACCACTAAAGTGTTTAAAAGCTTTTTGAAAAAAACAAAAAACTGTTAAGGCCCTAAAATAACCTTACCCAAACACCCCTAACAGCTTATTACGACTTAAAAAGTGAAAATAAGCTCTTAAGCCTGAACTAAAAAAACATAAGCCGAAGTGCCGAACCTAAATAAGCTCATAGGCCCTAAAAATTATATCTAGCATAATGAGTTGAATGTTGCACAATCAACTAGGAAATATCCTTCAAAAACTGACCACTTTGCGTCTGTGTTGTAACAAGAGCCAAACTACAGGAACGAGCACCGCAAACTGCATCAAATTTTAAGCATAAAACCTCCTAATCATTTATTTCGTACCCATATGTAGCAGATCAATTATTTTAGTAGAACTTTACGTAAAATCCCATTTTGAACCGAACCAATTGAGACCTCTTACCCGACCTGCCCATTTTACCATATACTTTCTTTACAGCCATTTGCGTTACTTTCTTTCGTACCCACATGTAGCATCACGGTTCACCGTCACTGGACTTGGTTTAACAAGAGAAGTAGACCTGAACACTCTTTTGATGGGCGTCCCTATATGCTTCAGTAATCAGAAGCGAAAGTTTCTGCAAAAAATTATGCATTGGCGGTTATCAGTCCAGAAGCCATTATCGAAACTCTTACAATACAAATGGATGCACTAATATATCCAAATAGATGCTCTAAACATGCAAAATGGATGCACTAATATATCCAAATAGAAGCCATATCAGTTAGAAGCCATATCTACGTAAATAAGTTGTTTTGAGCTAAGTTATGTCTTTAATCAGATGACTTCATATCAAAAAAAGGATAAATTGCCATTTACAACATCCAACAGGCCATGTTAAATATCTTGATTGGCTTTAGTAATCAAGGTATTATTGGTGAAACCAACCAAACATTAGAAGAGTATAATAGTTACAAGAACTCACCAGTTGCGGGGTTCTTGATCTTGAAGTCCACCAGACGTGGGTCAACATTGGCTAGATAATTATACCTCTTGTCTTCTTTTTTGGTAGCTACAATTAATAAGCCATGAAAAGTTAATATCAATCTATTGATAATTTGATTAAAGAGTAAAAATATTAGAGGTTGAAAGATGGAATATCAAACAAAAGAGTGGGCATTTGATTGTTACCGCAAGATGGTGCTGATGTATCTCTAACACTGTACGGAACAAAGACATGTCTAGTTGGAGGTGCTCCTCTTTTCAATAAATTAGCTTGACCTGAACCAACACAATAATTATTGTAATAAGCCAAGAGTGAACTGTTATGATTTTGTTTTTTCTTAATAGAAAAAGATAGGCTTTGGGATTAACTAGCCTACTAGTTTAAGGCCCTGTGTTATATACGGGCAGCCTTAAAGAGCAAAAAAAAAAAAAAAAAAGTATATAGTATATATGTACATTAGCTTTCTCAGCAGTTTAGCCCAATAACTATGATCTGATATATGGTTTTTTTTCCTATGACCGTGTGCTCCTTAAAAGTATCAAAACAAAACGTAGTTTAAGATACACTAATAATCAAACAGAGGAGCGAGATTCTGGTAAAACCGTGACCATATTTTAACCATTATGTTATGGTTGAAATTAAAAGGCAAAATAGAAGAAACATTTTAAAGTTGAGGAGACAACTCGCCATATTTCTTCCTATGACCGAGTGCTCCTTAACAGTATCTAGAGGAGCGATTCTGGTAAAACCGTGACAGCTCGCCAAACCAAACCAAACTGAGAAGATACATTTGAAAACAGATGCAGTAATATATAATACAGATGCAGTAAGATCTAAGTACAGATGCACTAATATAAGATGCAGTAAGATCTAAGTACTTTGAGGAATCCATTTGCTGCTTCAAACTGAAGCAATCATGTGAGATTTAATTTGCATGGAACCAAAAACAGAATCACGTCATTCATTTCCAGCATAAACAGAATCACAAAAATAGTTCACTTTCCAGCATAAAAAGGTATAGGATGACCAAACACAACTATTTGTTTCTGATACAAGAAAAATGCTACAACAACCTACCTAAATCTGTTTTGAGATTCACCCTCAACATTAGAAGGTAATAAAGATGTTGCAAAAGCATAATTAATGCACCAACACAAATGAATTTGTGTGGTGCATCGTTCGACGGAATTAACATAATTGAATTTGAATATTTCTGTTTAAGTGAATGTGAATATTAGATGTATGTATCGTAGATCTTACCACACTAACAATTTACCGTTTTTGACCAACACAAATGAATTTGTGTGGTGCATCGTTCGACAGAATTAACATAATTAAATTTGAATATTTCTATTTAAGTGAATGTGAATATTAGATGTATGTATCGTAGATCTTACCACACAAACAAGTTACCGTTTTCCATGATTATCAACACCTTGGTTACTGAATTTCGCTTCTAGAACAGCAATTAGTGCAACATTATCCTATTGAGAACCAGAAGGTTTTCATAAAAAATGACACACAACCCAATAATAAACACAAAGCATTGGTTAACGAATTAAAGCTACCTTGACTAATCGATGAGATTACAAGCAAATTTACTTTTTGTAATTAAATACTTTATGAAAATTTAGTGAAAACAAAATAATTTTGTACCTAATAGCAACTGGTCTATAGCCAACATGTGATCATTTATCACTAAAGGTCTCCGGGAAAGAACAAAGTCACTACATGTGAATAAGATAAAGGACGTTTATACAACTGAAAGTTCCCCGAATCTTCTCCTGATTCACAAACATCCCTGTCCGTATGATGAGTTAAACCTTGACTACTCTCATTATCAGTACCATTTTTCAATGCCGACATTCCAAGATGAACCAAAACTTTATCCGAATCCTTATCACTATTCTTATCGCAATACGACTTCCGTGTAACCCAGCGATGCACTAAACATACAAACGGATGCCCTACTATGACCAACGATGCACTAAACATACACATTGATGCCTTAATATGTCTAACGATGCACTAGACTAATCATACTCATTGATGCCCGAATATATTCATTGATGCACTAAACATACAACCAGATGCACTAAACATACAAACAGATGCACTAAACAAACAAACAGATACACTAAACACACACCGATGCCATAATATGTTTAACGATGCAATAATCATAATCACTAATGCCCTAAACATATTCATTGATGCTCTAATATGTTCAACGATGCACTAAACATATTTTTGATGCAATAATCACACAAACAGATGTCATAACAAGTCATTTGATGCCGTAATCTTACTAACAGATGTTGTAACAACTATCTATTCCTGATGCACTTATCATACTAACAGATGTCGTAATACATTTTTTTGATGCACTAAGAAAACAAGAAGATGCCCTAACTTAACATTATGCACTTATCATACAAAAAGAGATTTCGTAACTCATTTTTTTAACCACTAATTATACAAACAAATGCTGTAACAAGTCGCGTGATGCCCTAATCATACTAACAGATGCGCTAACACTTATTTTAGATGCGCTAATCAAACAAATAGATTCCCTAACTTATAACATGATTCTCTAATCATACTAATAGATGCGCTAACGCTTATTTTAGATGCGCTAATCAAATAAATAGAATCCCTAACTTATAACATGATTCTCAAATCATACTAACGAATGCAATAACATTAATCGTGATGTACTTATTCAGACAAACAAATGTTGTAGCATATTAGTAAGAGAGATGCACTAAATTGTAACTTTATACATACATATGCCTTAATATGTCATTTCATTCAAAAATAACAACAATTATATTATAATTTACACAAAGATGCACTAAAATAACATAAAAATTTAAAAAACCTATAAACACTTACTGTTGTTTTTTCTGATGATCGGATTTGCATCCACGAATTTTTTTTATCTGATTCTTATTTGATTTTGATAGTTTTTAGGGTTTTTTGATCGGAGAATGTTTGTTTTTTGATCAGAGTTGTGTTTTTGATCGGAGTATGTGTTTTTTTGACCGGTGGTAGTGTGAAGGTGATGGTGGCGACGGTGGTGGTGGTGAGGGTGAGTGTGTGTGTTTGAATCGGGGTGTGTGTGTTTGAATAAGGATCGTGTGTGTTTGGATCTGTATTATCAAAGTACGGTTCCTTCTTTTTTTGTGTTTTTTCTTTTTTTACCCTGAACTTTCAAGGGTTTTCATAATCTACCATATAATTATTTTTCTCACTTTTCTAACTAATTACACTTTTCTCTAGAACCGGACCCTATGTATATATATATATACATATGTGTATATATATATACATATGTATATATATATGATGCGTGGGTTTTGCAACCTTACAACAGGTTTTACCTCTCGAGGGATCTCAAGAGGCTTACAACCCCACCAGGCAGTGTACCTGACCGATGTAGTATAGTGTAGTGGTAAGTACGGGGGATTGATCGTTCTCCACAGGGAATAGTGTTCGTTAGGTGTGAAAGGCTACTCTAATTAGGTCTAAGGGTTGAGGAAGATTCTTTTTATGTTTTTATAGTTTTATGAAAGCAAGTAAAATCTCGGTTTTGAAGGAGTGGGCGGAATTAGTTGCTAGTCAACTAACCCAAATTACTACGAATGCAAATAAAATAAATAACTGAAAATAAAATGTGGTGAGAAACTTATGTGTAGAGAAATGTGTTTACTTAGATTTCCTTACTCCCTAACTATCTTTTACCGGTTAATTAGTGTGTATTAGTCGCGTGGATGACGGGTGTATTCCTTAATACCATTCGTGGGGTGGCGTACTTACTTCCCCAACTCTACAAGCTCCTACTTCACTCCTATGTCGAGCCGGCTAGGAAGCTCCTAACATGGGATCACTAGAATTCGCTTGTGCATTAAATACAACCATAAAAACCTTTAGTACGCATTTGGTTCATGTTTCTTAAGACGTTCAAGCAAGTTACCGAATAGGAAGTTAGCCAGTTTTCTTAAGCCTAACATAGATAAACAATCATCCAATACAACTAACAACACACTAATAACCAATAATCAATAGCTAGGTTTCATTAGATCTAAGCAAACACAAGATAAAATTAGCCTAACATGTTAAACAAAAGACAAGAATAAGATAGAATCAAACAACACATAGACATATTGAATGATTAATTGATAACTTATCTTTCAATGAAACATGGAAGATCTCAAGGCAAAAAGCCCTGAAAAAGGAGCTAAAATCGTCCTAGGGTTTTATCCCAAAATTCCACACACTAAGCCCCCCTTCATGACAAAAAATTAGAAAACTATATATAGACTTTGACATCTGACGGCGTCACCTTATGGATTGTGACGCCGTCACCTCGCCGCTTTTAGGGTTTCCGGATGACCATCCTGACGCCGTCCCTCTTTAGCTCTTCAAAAATCCATTCTGGCTTATCAAGTCTTGACGCCGTCGAACCTATAACGTGACGCCGTCCCCTTATGATTTAAGCCGTGACGCCCTCGATCAAGTTAAAGCGTGACGCCGTCAGAATTCACATGCTATTTTCACTGGCCCGTCATGAGTAAATTTCACGTCCAACTTTTCTTGCCAATGCATGACGCCGTCTAGAGTAAATCTTGACGCCGTCAAGAGTAACTTTTAGCCGATTTTTGAGACTTTGCCGTTTTCTTCACTTTAATGCTCCAAAAACGTCCAAAATGCCTCCTTTTCCAGATTTCTCCTCAAAAGTACCTAAAATGACAAAAGGAACGATTTAGGGCAATATTTGATCAAATAAATACGATTTAAGGCTTAAATGACCCCTTAAAAGCGGTACACTTTTCGCCTTATCAATATACATTGTATATATATATATATATATATATATATATATATATATATATATATATATATATACACACACATTATATATAACAGGAGGCGTTTGACAATTTTAAAGCTACATCATCGAATTTAATGCCACCTCATAATACCACATAAGCAAATTTTATTTCATGTCATCGGTTTTGTCCAGGCAATATGTTTTATTAATTTTCTAAAATTCGGAATTTAAAAATGGAGCTAGCATGGTTCGAACATGGGATGGTCTCCAAACATAAACAAACATCTCAAACACTGGAGCAGTCCAACTTTTGTTATTTACAATTCAAAACAAGTATGTCATGCTTAAATAATTGATATTAACTAGGAAAATCCCAACATCTACATTAATCTAGGAAATCATTCGTTATCCCTTCCTTCAAGCAAAACCCACTGAAAAACCTAAAACAAAAATCCAGAACCAAAAACAAACCGATATTCAGCCACCATCATCATCATCTTTTTTGCCACTACAATCGAGCAAAAATAAACCAGTTATTTTATTAGGGCCGTTTCACCATGGTTTCAACTACTATTCAGTATAGGAATATTCTAATGGTGCTCATTGCTTTAGGTCAAGGTTGCAACTCCTAAAAAACTAAAAGTATTGACTAGGAGGAGAAGCAGGACGAGAAGAGTCACCAATACATCACCATCGTCATCCCGACCAATAAAGGATAAAGTAGATTCATTCTCTTCGCCTGTTACTAGTGCTGATAGTCAAAAAAGGTTAATCATAAATGCTTCAGATTATGGTTAGTCTAATAACGTTCTCTTGCAATCAATAGCTATGTGATATAGTATATATTGTTAACTCATTTATTTTCTATTGTTAAGGATTGTCGAGTGCCACAGACGCGCAAAGTTGTTGGCCATATGTTTTGCGATCCAATGCATGGGATTCCAACAAGTTTGTTTAAATAACAAATACTATCATCTTTGTTGTTTATCAGATGAGCAGAGTTTTATACTTTTTGGGTAATATTCACAACCTATACACCGGGTCCCAAGGTACTGTACTTTAGTGCAGGCATTGTTTGGGATGTTCTTCACGATCATTAATAACCTACAATACGATGTTGTTTGTAATTTCACTCAAATCAGTTTACATGTAAGTTTCAAGTGCAAGGGGAAATACATGATGATGGGTAGTTGAAGAAAATTATTGTTTGTAATTTCACTCAAATCAGTTTACATGTGAATTTCAGGTATGATTTTTATTGATGATTAATGGTTTAATTTGAAAATTTTGAAGTTGTATTGTGGTTAATTGAGTATAAAGCTAAAAATAATAGTAATAAGCTGTATTATGCATATAATATATTATGGTGTATGTTGTAGTTATAAAAAATCTGTTGGTTAAAATGTTTACGATCACAAAAATATGCTTCTTTTGGTAGCTATACAATATATCGATATACTTGAGATTTGTCAATTAAAAAGAAAAAATAAACACCACCAATTTATTTACCATTTTTTTTCATTCAACCTGTCTATATCCGCAGGACAGGATGAGGGACATGAGTGAAGATATCACAAACCAAAAGTAGTTTCATACTCCTTTGTTTCTTCATGTCAGTTGCATTGGTCAATATTTAGTGCAAGTTAGATAGAGGCATATTCTGATGTTGACCAAGTTTATGTTCTAGATGGGCTCAACTTATGGTTCAGTTTAGTGATAAAGAAATATGCCGATAATGGATAACAGGTGGAACAAAACATGTTTTTATGTTTAGTATTTATTTACTAGTTATATTGTTTGTTTATTCAGTGACTGAAGATGCCCAAGAAAGTAAGAAAGATATTCCAAAAACAGGACCTCAAAACATGACATGACAAGTAAGCTTGATCGAATTCATTCAGAAAACAGGATCATAACTTTAAGTAGGCCATTACGTACTATAGTATACTACGATAAACTTGCTGATATTTTTCAAGGTCAAAAGTAACTACTTCTGCAAATCAGTGTAAATAGAAAATTGCACAATTTTCAGCTCAGCTGAAAAAGTAAGCATGCTTCTCTTTTGTGTAGAAGATGACGAGAACGACTTTGGGTCAAATGCAAGCAGTCCAACAACTTCAGAAAATGACGAGGATGACCAAAAAGTCATGCTTTCACCAATACAACCAGGTTAAGTCTTCTTTATCAACGAGGCTCCAAAGTAATAAACCCATAATCTGGAAACTGTGGTTTATTCTTATTGTTATTTGAGTCAATCTTACCGATGAAGATTACACATAATGAATCAAAGGAACATGCTTGCAAACACTGATTGTATTTGTCTCTCTATAGTTTTGGTTATCGGTTGCAACAGATGTGATACAAGCGAGCAATATATTTGTATCTATCTCAGTTTGCATCTGTTAGTTTGTGAAACTGTTTACAGTAAGAATAACACTATTAGTATAAAATCAAAAGTGTTGATTAGTCATAAAAAAATAGACCACTCAAAACTGTTTTTGAGATGTTACACTAGGGGTGAGCATCGGGCCAGAACCGACCCGTCCCGACCTGATACCAAATAGTCCCGAAACCGATTACCTCAAAAACCCAGCCCGACTCCCGAACCGAATAGTCCTGAAATCACCTCGGTTTTGTCAGTTCCTTTGTAATTTCCCGAATAGTCCCGAATCTCGACCCGACCCGAGTCCCGAATAGACAGAAACTTCAGCCCGAATCCCGACCCGAGTTGAGTTCGGTTTGTGTCGGTCGGGGTCGGTCGGGATCGGTTGGGATTGGTTATTGGGCCTCAGTCGGTTTTGCTCACCCCTATGTTACACAATCTGCCCATTTTATCACAAGCTCTATAAAGCTTCAGAATTATTTATGCTTCCAAGTTCAATTTTATGTCAGAGGAGTTGTTTTACCTATTAGATCAACACTTTGTTGATGCTTGATTAGATCATCAATAAATTCTTTACTAGATTTATAACTTCCTTCAAGCCAATCACCATTGTCAACGGACTGCATTGGTGTTGGGAATTAAATATTCTGAAGATTAGTATTGGGAATTACAAGTTCACAAAGTTAGTTCTGCTAAGAAGAATATACAAACAGTTCCTACTGCTAGTGTATATCTAAAGCCTCTCAAGTTATAACTAACAGTACTAACTGAAGTTAGTACTGCTAGTACAAAGAAGGTACTGCTGGTTGATCCTACTGCTGGTATAACTTATACTACTGTTGGATGGATAAGTGTCATGTTTACTACTGCTGGTTGGATAAGTATAAAATGATATTTGTGTATAAAAGTCAAGTATATACGGTAGATAATAACTTTGATTTGTAGTCAGTCAAACAAGTTGTAAACATAGATACATGTTGTATCTTAACTACTGACACACTCAACATAAACTAGCAAGTAGTTCGACAAGACTTATCATAATTGTAATGATCTCCTTTGTTTGTATAAAAGGGAGATCTTAGACTAGATATGGTAACTAAGATTTGTGCAAAGAATAGAACTTGAAAATCTGTTAAGAGAAAAGAACAAACACAACAATATCACAAGTCATAGAAACATTAAGATTCAAGGTTTTGTAACCCTAGTGATAGTGAAGATCACTCGTATTATTTTGAATAATATTGAATCGTTTGGTGATAAACTTTCTTTGTTCATTGTTCAATAACAAATATAACTGTTCCATTTCTATATCCAAATAACCTTCTAAGTGTGGTTAAGTAGATTCCGCATACTTAATCATATTAACTCAAACATATCATATACACAAAGTTACAAAGGACTAACACCCTTTCAGTGTATCGCATCCTCTCAATTGGTATCAGAGCCAGGCTGATATCTTTGATTTAGAAGAAGAAGAAGAAGAAATGGACATTGAATCTATTCAGACCAATGTTGCTGCAAAATTACCCATGCTCAACCAGAATGAGTTTGAGATGTAGAGGCTGAGGATAGAGCAGTATTTCCAAGTGCAAGACTATGCACTTTGGGAAATTATTGAAGATGGAAACTCTTACCAGCCTACAACCACTACATCAACAGTGGAAGGCAAAGTGGTGACAACTCTGCAGCTCCACCCAACATCTGCAGAAGACAGAATGAAGAAGAAAAATGATCTAAAGGCAAGAAGCATGCTGATGATGACCATTCCCAATGATCAACTTTTAAACTTCAGCAAGTTCAAAGATGCCAAGTCATTATTTGAAGCTATTGTTGCCAGGTATGGTGGAAATGAAGCCACCAAGAAAACCCACAAGACTCTGCTCAAGCAGCAGTTTGAAAACTTCTCCTCTACCAACAATGAATCTCTTGACCACAAGTTTAATAGGCTTTAGAATATTGTGAGCCAACTTGCTATTCTTGGGGTTGAAATACCTCAAGAAGATTTAAACTCAAAATTTTTGAGAAGCTTACCAGAAGAGTGGGCTATACATGTTGTTGTCTGGAAGAACAAGCCAGACCTTGACACCATGGAACTAATAGACTTGTATAGCAACTTTAAGATTGTGGAACAAGATTTGAAGAAAACTGGAGGTACTAGTTCTAATACTGGGAACATGGCATTTATGTCAACTCCTAGTACCTTAAATCCAAGTGAAGAAGTGAAAGTTGTTGATGGTGTTGGTGCTGCTAGTTCATCAAGCAGTACCATGGGTATTTTGGATGAGAAGACTTGTTGTGCATTTCTCACAAGTCGAAATGATGGGTCCATGCTCACTTATGAAGACCTCCAAGAGATCAATGATGATGATCTGGAGGAAATGGACCTAAAATGGCAAATTTCTCTTCTTAGCATGCGAGCCAAGAAGTTCTATCAAAGGACGGGGAAGAAGCTCACAATCAGCAACAATGATACTGCTGGTTTTGACAAGTCAAAGATAGAGTGCTATAACTGCCACATGATGGGGCACTTATCAAGAGAATGTAGAAGGCCAAGGCAGCAAGAAAGCAAGAACAGAGGTTTTGGAAGCACATCCAAAACAAGGGAGGTTTCTGAGCCAAACTCAAAATCTATGGTAGCTATTGATGGGCTAGGTTTTGATTGGAGTATCATGGCTGATGAAGATGAAGATTCTTCACATATGGCACTCATGGCTTTCTCTACTGAGGTACAAATCATAAAGTTTGTTCTAATACTTGCACAACTCTTTCAGAACTACAAACTTTAATCAAACATTATGATGACCAAAAGAAAGTCCTAAGCAGAACTCAACAAGACTTAGTAGATTATAAACGTGGTTTAGAATCCCTAGAGAAGCAGATCATTCATTACAAAGAAAATGAATTTGCCTTTTCTAATGACTAAGCTCTTCTTAGACAAGACATATTCTTTAGAGATGCTGAAATTAAGCTTTTGAGAGAGGCTTATAATATGATCAAAAAGGAAAATGGAAACATTCACTTAACTGTAGAAACACTAGAACATGCTTCTAGAGGTGTAACCAACATGATTGAATGTCAAGTGATTAATAAAGCCAAATCAGGGTTAGGATATAATGTTGTCCCACCTCCGTACAGAGGAATCCCTAAACCCCTAGGGATTGACCTAGAAAATTCAGGTGTAGCTGAATTTCAACAACCAGAGCTACAATATGGTGTACAGCCAAAAACAAAGCTAGTTGTTGATAAACCTAAGAAAGTAAGTGAGAGTTTAAGTAAAACTTCACTTTCTGAGGACAAGGTGTCCTCTGATAGAAGATCAGATAGAGTAGTCATTGAAGACTGGGTATCTGATGATGATGAAGAAGAACAGGTTATGTCTAAACCTGAAGTTGTTAAGAAAGCAGGAACAAGTGTTCCTAAAGTGGTCAAAATAGATGCTGTTAGGTCTAAATCAAACATTAAACATGTTAGGCAATCAGTTAAATATTGTGAACAATATAGAACCACCAACAAGCCCAGAGGTAACCATAGAAATTGGAATAACCTCAAGTCTCACTAACTAGGTAATGACTTTGCTTTTTATAACAAAGCTTGTTACATTTGTGGTAGTTTTGATCATCTTGCTGCTTTCTGTAACCAATGGGTATCTGGGTATACAAAAAATAGAGTGAACTTAAAAAGGCATACTCCTAAATTTCACTTTCACTCTAATTCTAAGAGAACAAAACCCAGAGCAGTTACAAAAGCAGTTCCTACTGCTAGGTAAGCAGTTCATACTGCTAGACCATTTTAGACTGTTTACCCAAAACAAACAGTTAAAGGTGCAAAAACAACTCACCATCATGCATCCACAACTGTTAGAAGGCCCATTCAATCAAAAGTAGTGGTCCAAAAACAAGTTTGGAAACCAAAAGGAACAACTACAAAGCTAGCAGTTTCTACTGCTAAGCATGTAGTTCATACTGCTGCTTGGGAAAACAGGGCAAATGTTGTTAAGGCTTCAGCATGTTGGGTTTGGAGACAAACTAAACCCAATGGTGCATTAACCATTCTTAAGAGATTAAATTACATTGATGCACGAGGCAGATCCAAGTCAGTAATGGCTTAGGTCCCCAAAGGTAACTAATATTCCTCATTTTTGTGCAGGAACATTCAATTGATAAACAAGAGTATCAAGGATACTCAGATAGTGGATGTACAAGGCACATGACTGGCAACATGTCTTATCTCTCAGATTTTGTATCAATAAATGGAGGATATGTTAGCTTTTGAGGAGGTATTGGTGGCAAAATTTCCGCTAAAGGTACAATTAAAACTGGAAATTTAGATTTTGAAGATGTGTATTATGTACAAGAGCTTAAGTATAATCTTTTTAGTGTCTCACAAATGTGTGACAAAAAGAACAAAGTTCTCTTTACTGACACTGAATGTCTTGTATTTTCTTCTGATTTTAAGATGCCTGATGAAAGTCAAGTACTTCTTAGAATTCCAAGAAAGGACCACATGTACAGTATTGATATGAAGAACATTGTTCCTAAAAAGGCTTTAACTTGTTTTGTTGCAAAGGCCACATTGGATGAATCAATGATATGGCATAGAAGGCTTGGTCACATAAATTTCAAAACCATATATCAGATTGTTAAGAATGGTTTGGTAAGAGGTTTACCTCAAAAATGATTTGAAAATGACCAAACATGCATTGCTTGTCTTAAAGGCAAACAACACAAAGCCACTTGTAAGCCCAAGATTTTTAACTTTATTGATCAATCATTGTTTATGCTTCATATGGATTTATTTGGACCTACTTCTGTTAGTAGCCTAAAGCATAAATGATATTGTCTAGTTATTATTGATGACTATAGTAGATTTACATGGGTTTTCTTTTTAGGTTCTAAGGATGAGACTTCAAGCATCCTTAATGCATTTATTACACAGATAGAAAACCAAGTAGACAAAGAAAGTAAAAGTCATTAGATGTGATAATGGGACAGAGTTTAAGAATAGAGTTATGGATCACTTCTGCAAGGAAAAAGGTATTAGGAGAGAATTTAGTATAGCTAGAACTCCTCAGCAAAATGGAGTAGCTGAGAGGAAAAATAGAACACTTATAGAAGCTGCTAGAACCATGTTAGCCGAATCTAAGTTGCCTATCACTTTTTGGGCTGAAGTAATTAATAATGCTTGCTAAGTTCAAAATAGGGTTTTGGTTATCAAATCTCATAATAAGACATCAAATGAACTTTTTAGTGGTAGAACTCC
The DNA here is from genome assembly GCA_021014915.2 of Artemisia tridentata subsp. tridentata. Lineage (NCBI taxonomy): Eukaryota > Viridiplantae > Streptophyta > Magnoliopsida > Asterales > Asteraceae > Artemisia > Artemisia tridentata. The sequence goes on along the minus strand of CP139501.1, from coordinate 265,904,180 downwards.
TGCAATAGGATTTCTTAGACCTTTTGGATGTCATGTGACAATTCTGAATACCTTAGACCATCTTGGAAAGTTTGATGGTAAAGCAAATGAAGGATTCTTAGTTGGATATTCTCTTAATAGCAAAGCTTTTAGAGTATACAACTCAAGAACTAGAAGATTAGAGGAAAACCTGCATGTGGAATTTTTAGAGAATAAATCCAATGTAGCAGGTCAAGGTCCTAATTGGCTATTTGATCTTGAGACACTAACCCATTCTATGAATTATGTGCCTGTAGTTGCAATAACTAATGATTTTTCAGGTTCACAAACAACAAATGAGGCAGGGTTAGATAAGGAGACAAATCAAGATCATGTTTGGATGCCAATAAATACAAGTGTGGTTTCAACTTCAAAAATTGATGAACCTTCTTCTGATTAAGTTCAAGTGGGGGGATATTTGATGAACTCAAATAAGTACATTTTATTACTATCATTTATCCTATTAATTTGACTTGTTTTACTATATTATGTATGAGGATTGATACTTAATCGTTTACTTTTGTAATTCTCAGGTAAAATCAAGCATTTGGTGAAACTTGGCGATTTTGGACTAATAATGGAGCAAAACGTGCATAAAGTGAAGAGTCTACTGAAATGAAGAAGATCAAGACTAATCTGCTCCAGATGCGCCGCATCTCACTATCAACATGCGCCGCATCTCTATCAAGATATCACCAGATACGATCCAAGATACAAGAGGACATGCGCCGCATCTAATAAAGAGTTACGCCGCATCTTCTGGCGGTGTACGAATATTCCTGAATATTATAATCTTGGACCCCACGCGAAGTTAAGTACATGCGCCGCATCTACTTAAGTAGATGCGCCGCATCTTTCCTCAGACACAAACTATAAATACCCCGTAGACCAGACGCATTAAAAGATTCGGAAGTTCGAAAACCTAAAGACCGAACAGAAGAGAAGGACGAATTCAGTCAAGAAGGCAGCACAAGACACACCCAAATCTAAGATACAAGAGCTGTAAGAAGGTGCTGCATGTATTTAATTCATTAAGTAGTTTTGTTTTATTGTCTTAGCAAACTTTAATTCATCAGGATTGGTGGCTTGTGTAATGTGACAACGGAAAGATTGCACTCCCTTTAATACTTGCTTTCCCATCAATTAAAGTTTATATGTTGATGTCTTTGGTTACTACTTATTAGTGCATTGACCACCTCTGTGTTTATTAGTGGCTTGCGGGCACCCGACTGCGGGACAAGGTGTGGCTCCCACGGTTGTTTCTAAATTGATCACTTAGGAATAACTTTTAGACATAAGTCGTCATTAAGGGTTTACTCGCCGATAAGAATAGGACCAACGAGAAAGGGTTAATTACATACACTTCATATAAAGCTATCAATAAACAAGTGACAATCTACTTAATCATAAGGACAGCCCTCTTATTGTCTCAAGTATCTATCTGTGTACGTGTGTGCTACTTGCTGATTCGTGCCTATTTGTTTATTTTATTATTTAATTGCAAACAAAACTGTGCCAGTCTCTCAGGCTGAAACCCCCTTGCGTTAGGATATTAAAATACTGATTAGATTAACGAGATTATACGTTCCACTCTTAGTGATCGACACTCTACTTACCATTATCTTCATACTGACCGGGTACACTGCTCGTTAAGTGTGTGTGTTATTGATAAGTCGGCTAAATATAAATTTAAAACTTGAGTAGGCATTAAAACTGCTAAACCGCAACGACACATCACGCGCATCAAGTTTTTGGCGCCGTTGCCGGGGAGTGAATTGTTATTTTCTGTTAATTTGATTAGTATTTTAATTAGGTTTTTCTTTTTATTAGATTAATTGCATCATTGTACTATTTTGCATATTTGTTGTATTGTGTGTTATTTGTTTGCTTTTGTTTTTATTTTTGTGTGTTTTATTTTTGTTTCGTGTGTTTTATTTTTTGTTTTTATTTTTCGTATTTTTCTGTTCTGCTATCGTTGTACTGTGCTAAATCAAACGATACGGCGCATCTGATCTCTCAGATACGGCGTATTGCGTTTAATTTTTTTTTTAATACAACGCGTTTAATTAATTCGATACGACGCATCTTTTCCCCAAGATACGGCGTATCTGTTTTTAATAAGAAAATTTTTCTAAGCGATAAAGTAATACGACGCATCTGCTTTTGTAGATACGGCGTATCTGTTTTGATAAAATTTTTTTTCTAAAACATTAACGCCATACGACGCATCTGCTTTCGCAGATACGGCGTATCTATTATTTTAATTAAAAACAGTTTGCGAATTATTAAACAAATACGGCGTATCGATTTCCGTCGATACGGCGCATCTTACTGAATCAAAAATCTTTTATTTTTAAACGTAACGAAAATACGGCGCATTAACTTTCGTTAATACGACGCATTTAATTTTAATTAGATAAATTGATTTTTGATTGATTAATTCGATACGGCGCATTCATAAATTCTAAGCGGCGTATCTATTTTCTGAATAAAAATCTGATTAAATTTTAACGTATTAAGATACGGCGTATCCAACTTTTTGGATACGGCGCATCGTCTGCAGATATCAGTAAACTTTAATTTTTCGTATTCCATTTTCGTTATTAATTACCTGATATATTACTTTCTCGAGCATACCCTACTGATGCTTTTGTGATTGATTTCAGGAAGTGCATGACCAGGAGTTCTACGAGGAACTTGATTCAACCTTTCAAAGATCCTGAACGAGCCCTACATTCGCTTAAAAGGCTTTTCAACACAAGAAGCTTTGATCTTTCAAGTTCACTCGAGCTTGATTACTTTTCTGAAGAAAAAGAGGAAGTTGAAACAGAAATAATGGGCGAAAACACTACTATGGAGGAATACATGAACAATACCCGTGCTGATTACACTTCAGGAGTTGCTAGACCTAAGTTTGATGACAAGTCAAAATTTGAGTTGAAGGGACAATTTCTCAAAGAGCTCAGAGAGAATGCTTTCAGTGGGACGGAACAAGAGGATGCTAATGAGCATGTTGAAAAGGTCCTGGAGATTGCAGATTTGTTTACTACAGAAAGTGTCAATACCGATCAACTCATGCTAAGAATCTTCCCAATCTCACTAAAAGGAGCTGCTAACAAGTGGCTAAGGAATGAACCTGCTAGTTCAATCACTACGTGGGAAGGTTTGAAGAGCAAATTCCTGAAGAGATATTGTCCACCTGCTAAGACTGCTAAGAAGATGGAGGCTATCAATAGTTTCAAGCAAGAGCCTGATGAAACCCTTTATCAAGCTTGGGAACGATTTAAAGATTTATTGATAAAATGTCCTCAACACTATCTAACCCCTATGCAGGAAATAATATTGTTTTATCAGGGATTGGACGTGCCTACTAGACAGATTTTGGATGCTAAGGGAGCTGTACCTCAGATGAGTGCAACTAATGCTAGGAAAGCGATCCAAGAAGCTGCTGATCATTCTCAGAAATGGCACGATGGGACCTCTACTAGATCTAAGAGCAGCACTAATTTTGATGGAATTGCTGCTATTCAAGCTCAATTGGATAAAATTAGTAGAGAGATGAAGAAGCGAGATGAAAGAGCATATGCTGCCCAAGTTGGATGTGAAAAATGCGAAGGACCTCATTACACTAAAGATTGCCCGAACAAGAATGAAAGTGAGACGTTTGAAGAAGCTTATTACACCCAATTTGGACAACCATTCCGACCTTCAGCAAGATTTAGGGAAGCTAGTCCGGGATTCTATCAAAAGAACAACTTCAATCCCGCTTATCAAGAGAGGAGGCAGACTTTAGATGATACTTTAAAGCAAATTATGGCCGATGCTGCTAAAAGACATGAAGAGAATACTGCTATGATCAAGGAAATTCGAGCTTCAACGGACACTACTACAAGAAATCAAGGAGCTTCGATCAAAGCATTGGAACAACAAATTGGTCAAATGAGCAAAGTTCTTCAAGAAAGGGGATATGGAAGTTTACCGAGCTCAACTGAAACCAACCCAAGGGATCATGTCAAGGCCATAAGCACCACTGAAGAAGTCACTCCTAATATACCTAGAAGGTCGATGAATAGTAATGATGGTGCAAGACCCGAATTTTTCTTTAACTCTTCAATCAGCTTAAGGAGACTACTAAAAGAAAAGACAAAAATTGAAGAGGAGATCAAGGCAACAATGAAAGAAGAGAGCCCTGCAACCGACTCAAATGCCTTGCCTCATAAAGAAAGAGACCCAGGAAGTTTTACTCTACCTTGTTCTATTAATAATATATCTTTCAATAATGTGTTGGCTGACTTAGGAGCTAGTGTTAGTGTTATGCCTCTTAAGACATTCGCTACACTAGGACTAGGAAAATTAGCACCAACTAAATTACTTATTGAATTGGCTGATAAAACAGTAAAACGACCTGAAGGGATTGCTAATAATGTGCTAGTTAAAATTGAGCAGTTTATTTTTCCCGTAGACTTTATTATACTAGACATGCCCGAGGATGTTAAGATTCCTTTAATCCTCGGAAGACCTTTCTTGTCTACTGCCCATGCTAAGATTGATGTGTTTAAGAGAAAAATTTCATTAAGGGTAGGGAATAATAAACTAGTCTATAAGTGCCAAGATCCAGTTAAAAGCATAATCAGAGATGTTTATGTGCTAGGATTAAGGGAGCGTATGGACCTCGATCTTGAAGCTAGACTTATGGGAGAAACATTGATTCAAAACAACTCAGCTAATCCTAATCATGAAGACTTTGAGGAATTCATTGACCTTAATGTACCTACGGAACTTAGACGCGATATTGTTAGTGATTCTGATGATGAGTGGTATGATTGTGTAGTAATTAATAAACGTAGGAGAGTAGTTGAGAAGACGAATTTGAATAATGATGTGTTTATTGAACTACCACCCCACCTTGCTTATTTGTGCCTGTATGATAATAAGAATTTCCCGTCTATCATTTTGTCATCTCTGCCCGAAAGGGACAGGACTTTGTTTATACAGATATTAAAGAAAAACGGCGTGGAAATTAAGGACGAGCAAGGAGTGTTCAATATTACTAAATTGGGGATGAAGGAGCGTGATGTTTCCGACTCCTTCAATGATCGATACTAAAGTGCTGAACGTGAGTCTAACTTGAAGACTCTGGAATAAAGACAAGTGCTTACCGGGAGACAACCCGGATTTATCATTTATTATTCTGTTTTCTGTGTCGAGTCAGTCCAGGCCGCACGAAGATACGGCGCATCTCAATCCTGAGATGCGACGCATCCTCTGCAATGGTCATATCTTATTTTATTTTTCTGCATTTTTAATTTTCGACTTTAAAACTATTTATCAGTTTATTTTTAATGCGGCGCATCCCTGGTTAAGGATGCGGCGCATCTTTATTCTGATCCGTATTTATTCCAGGCTCGATACGGCGTATCTTCTTCAATAAGATACGGCGCATCGACTGACCTGATGATTTTCAGTTTTAATTTTTAAGTTTTATTTTTCCTAACTACTAATGTATTATGCAAGTTGAACCTTTCTTATCTTAGGTGTGTTTTAAAAGTGTTGGTGGTATTATAGTTTCCTGGATTTCCTGTGGATACATCAAGTATGAAGCTTTAACGTTCTAATCCACAAGAAGTTGATTTTTGCTCATATACAAATGGAGGATCATACCGAGCAAATCTCAGGGGAGTTTTTCCGTTCTAATTCTTTTATTTCCAGTTTTTAACCTTTTATACAAACAACGAGGACGTTGTTTAACTTAAGTGGGGGGATAGGAGAATTAGAACACTTAACACTTACTTGTCCTAAACTTTTTCAAAAATTATGCTTAATATATCAAACTTAAAAATTTTTTAGCATGTTTTTGTTTAAGATCTAAGTTGCATAACTGCACACATGACGTTATTTTCAAAAATTGTGATTTTCCAAAATTCACAAATCTATGAGTGTGCCGGTGACTTGTAAACTTTAGAACTTGGCTTGTATACTATTCGAGACCACCATAATGAGTATTATTTATTTAATTGGAATGACTTGTCTAACTTGGTAAAATTCTAGGATTACACCAAATAGCCTTTATATGTTATGTGTTATTAACTAACTACACTGGTTAGTTAACCCCCGTATAAACCCTTTTGTTACTCTCATTTTAAGAGTAAGATACCCCTAGAAAAACCCTCAGAGCCATTCCTTTCGTTTCTTACACCTATGTTTAAAATGTTTCGTTACACCTTAAACCTTAGCCTACCCTGTAGATTAGAATCCGTGGTTGGTTAATTGCTATAGGCAGAGTGTGTTTCCTTACATTACCTGTGTTCGCGTGCGTAATTCATTATCTATGGTTAGGTCGGGAAATTGCACAATGCAAATTGGAGTGAAAGTAAATATTGTATATCTTTTAGAGTTTATTTTTCGTGTGTTTACTACTTTCACTATTAGCGTTATTTCTGAAAGTATGAAAAGTATGAATAAAAATTATCCGGAAAGAAAGTTATAGTGATGTGGTGAAATTTTACACATCTATGTTTATGTTTCAAAAAAAAAAAAAAAAAAAAAAAAAAAAAAAAAAAAAATGAGAAAAGAAAAAGAAAGAAAAAAGAGTTGGATGTTTATTTTAAGCCAACGATGTAGAGTTATGTAAGTGGTCGATATCACCACTATTTGTTGTATTATATCTATGGATTGAATGGGAATTGGCAGTTATGGGAATGCCAATTAAGGTTTATTCTTTGATTAAGATTTTGTTGAGTATAATTCGTGTCTACCTAAAGCGTGTGTTTCAAGTGTTAAAGCGTGAGTTATTCAATGATATGAGTCTTATTCATGGGATGGTTGGGATAGTGATTAACCACACTTAGGATTTTAATTTATTTGTTTTGTTTATTTTTATTTTTATTTTACACCAATTTATATCCCAAATATTATCCATACCCTATATTATTCTTTATCCAACCGAACCTTTGATTTATTGAGATTAGGGATTTGAGCAATCTTAAGTATCGTAGTCGTGGATTCGGCTATGTATTTATGATTTTGTCGCCCTTTTTGATATATTATTATTGGTGAAGTTTGGACCTATCTTTAACCTATTCGAGTTAAGGATTTGAGCAATTGCAAGTATCGTGTTCGTGGATTCGATCATGTATTTGTGATTTTGTCGCCTTTTCTGGAATTTGAGATCGATAGTGAAAAGAGAATAATTAACCCTTAAGCCTAAAAACCCTTTTTACCGCTTTAGACTTGTTATTCCTTAGCTTTAGTGGTGGAGATGTGTATACTTGCCAAGCTTATGATAGAATATTCGTCGCGACTGGACAGTTAAACGATTAGATTTGCTTTTATCGACTTATTTTATTTTACTTCTAATTCGTTAAGTGTTTAGTTGTGTAATTACGAAATAAACGAATACATGCTTAAATATAAAAATAAATCCTAACATCTTTTAGGATACATTTTCATGAGATTTAATCTAAGGTTTACTTGGGGACAAGTAAAGTTCAAGTGGGGGGATATTTGATGAACTCAAATAAGTACATTTTATTACTATCATTTATCCTATTAATTTGACTTGTTTTACTATATTATGTATGAGGATTGATACTTAATCGTTTACTTTTGTAATTCTCAGGTAAAAACAAGCATTTGGTGAAACTTGGCGATTTTGGACTAATAATGGGGCAAAACGTGCATAAAGTGAAGAGTCTACTGAAATGAAGAAGATCAAGACTAATCTGCTCCAGATGCGCCGCATCTCACTATCAACATGCGCCGCATCTCTATCAAGATATCACCAGATACGATCCAAGATACAAGAGGACATGCGCCGCATCTAATAAAGAGTTACGCCGCATCTTCTGGCGGTGTACGAATATTCCTGAATATTATAATCTTGGACCCCACGCGAAGTTAAGTACATGCGCCGCATCTACTTAAGTAGATGCGCCGCATCTTCCCTCAGACACAAACTATAAATACCCCGTAGACCAGACGCATTAAAAGATTCGGAAGTTCGAAAACCTAAAGACCGAACAGAAGAGAAGGACGAATTCAGTCAAGAAGGCAGCACAAGACACACCCAAATCTAAGATACAAGAGCTGTAAGAAGGTGCTGCATGTATTTAATTCATTAAGTAGTTTTGTTTTATTGTCTTAGCAAACTTTAATTCATCAGGATTGGTGGCTTGTGTAATGTGACAACGGAAAGATTGCACTCCCTTTAATACTTGCTTTCCCATCAATTAAAGTTTATATGTTGATGTCTTTGGTTACTACTTATTAGTGCATTGACCACCTCTGTGTTTATTAGTGGCTTGCGGGCACCCGACTGCGGGACAAGGTGTGGCTCCCACGGTTGTTTCTAAATTGATCACTTAGGAATAACTTTTAGACATAAGTCGTCATTAAGGGTTTACTCGCCGATAAGAATAGGACCAACGAGAAAGGGTTAATTACATACACTTCATATAAAGCTATCAATAAAACAAGTGACAATCTACTTAATCATAAGGACAGCCCTCTTATTGTCTCAAGTATCTATCTGTGTACGTGTGTGCTACTTGCTGATTCGTGCCTATTTGTTTATTTTATTATTTAATTGCAAACAAAACTGTGCCAGTCTCTCAGGCTGAAACCCCCTTGCGTTAGGATATTAAAATACTGATTAGATTAACGAGATTATACGTTCCACTCTTAGTGATCGACACTCTACTTACCATTATCTTCATACTGACCGGGTACACTGCTCGTTAAGTGTGTGTGTTATTGATAAGTCGGCTAAATATAAATTTAAAACTTGAGTAGGCATTAAAACTGCTAAACCGCAACGACACATCACGCGCATCATTAAGCTCAAGAAGGGATTGAAGATGAAAACAAGAATGATGGAACAAAGGATCAAGAGAATGTTTCTTTTGATGATAGTACTGCTGAGACAGAGCATTCTACTTCTAGGTTAAAATTTTCTACTGCTGAGCCAAATGATTCTACTGCTGGCCCATCAGAACCAAATAAAGCAGATTTCTTAGATGAAGAGGTGGATTTAAGCAATATCTCATCTAACTATCAAGTTCCTTCCACTCCACACACAAGGATTCACAAAGTCCACTCCCTAGAAAATGTGATTGGAGATGTACAATCAGGTGTGAAGAAAAGGCAACAACTAACGTCTTCATACCAACAAGGGCTTCTTGATGCCCTTTATGCTTCAAAGCAGCATGAGTTTTCAAACTCTTGCTTGTTGGTAAGTTTTCTCTCACAGGCAGAACCAAAGAATATTCTTAAAGCCTTAGATGATTCAAGCTGGGTGGAAGCTATGCAAGAGGAGCTTCTTCAGTTTAAGATTCAGAAGGTTTGGGTGCTAGTTGATTTACCTAAAGATGAAAAGGTAATTCGCACTAGATGGGTTTTCAAGAATAAAAGGGATGAAAGGGGCATAGTGATTAGGAATAAGGCTAGATTAGTAGACCAAGGGTACACACAAGAAGAAGGTATAGACTATGATGAGGTTTTTGCTCCAGTAGCAAGACTTAAGGCAATTAGGCTTTTCTTAGCTTATGCTTCATTTATGGGCTTCACAGTTTATCAAATGGATGTCAAGAGTGCTTTTTTATATGGTACTATTGAAGAAGAGGTGTATGTCTCACAACCTCCAGGGTTTATTGATCCTGACCATCCAGAAAAAGTGAACAGAGTTGTTAAGGCTCTTTATGGCCTTCATCAGGCACCAAGAGCTTGGTATGAAACACTGGCTTCCTACTTAACAGAAAATGGATTTCAAAGAGGAAAGATTGATCAGACATTATTCATCAAAAAGCATAAGAAGGATCTTTTGCAAGTTCAGGTGCATGTGGATGATATTATCTTTGGGTGTACAAGGAAGGAGATGTGTTTAGAGTTTGAGAAGCTTATGCATCATAAGTTTTAGATGAGTTCAATGGGGGAACTTACATTCATTTTGGGTCTGCAAGTTAAGCAATCTAGTGAAGGCATATTCATTAGTCAAGATAAATATGTTGCAGAGATACTTAGTAAATTTCAATTTGCTGATTCAAAAGTGGCAAGCACACCAATGGACTCTGAGAAGCAACTTCTTAAAGATTTAGATGGAGACAATGTAGATGTATACACTTACAGATCTATGATAGGCTCTTTGATGTATCTTACATCATCAAGACCTGATATCATGTTCTCTGTTTGTGCTTGTGCAAGATTTCAAGTAACTCCAAAGGTTTCTCATTTAACAGCAGTCAAGAGGATTTTTAGATATCTCAAGGGTCAACCTAGGTTAGGTCTATGGTATTCAAGGGAATCACCTTTTTCCTTGGTAGCATTTTCAGATAGTGATTATGCTGGTGCTAGCTTGGATAGAAAGTCAACAACTGGAGGATGTCAATTCCTTGGGTGTAGACTTATCTCATGGCAGTATAAGAAGCAAACAATTATGGCTACTTCAACAACTGAAGCTGAATATGTAGCTGCTGCATGTTGCTGTGGTCAAGTCCTATGGCTTCAAAACCAACTTCTTGACTATGGGTACAATTTCATGAACACTGTCATTCATATTGATAATAGTAGTACAATTTGCATAATTAAAAATCCAGTGCAACATTCTAAAACAAAACACATTGAAATAAGACATCATTTTATTAGAGATTGCAATGAGAAAAAGTTGATTCAAGTTCTTAAAATTGATTTTGATCACAACTTTTCAGATCTTCTTACAAAAGCTTTTGATGTTGGAATGTTTTAGTACTTGGTAGCAAGTATTGGAATGCTTAATCCTCAATGATTTTAAACTCTGTGTTATTTTTGTTTGTACTGCTTACTTTGTAAATTGGTACTGTTTTTGAAAAGTTTGTACTGCTAATACAAATTTTGTTTATGCAGTTCATACTGTTAGTCATATAAGGTTTATACTGCTATAAGACAAATGCTTGGCATTTTGTTTCTTGGTTTTGGACTAACATTTTCAGGTATGAACGTTGAGCACAAAAGAAGTTTCAAGTGAAATGGAAGCAGCAGAATGATTCTAGTTGCTAAAATAATAGGTTTATGATGGACTGAGTTTGGGGATTCTTAACAAAGGTTTACACCTAAGTTAATTAAATTCTTTAAAACTTATTTCTTAAAACCTAGTTATCATGTTTCACATTGACTTGATGGCTCAGTTGGTCAGATAGTAACTGACTCAACTCACTTTCTATCATTTTATACTTTTAAGTATAATGAGCAAGTCTAAGGACATCTGATAGAAAGAACAGCTAGCAAAAGTGAATCTAACACTTGTGTTAGAGGTAACAATTGCTATGAGCTGGAAACCCTGTCAAGAAAGCCTTTTGAATAGGTTTATCTTTACACAGGCAGTTATTTATAACTGAAAATATTGGTTCTCACACAACCAGAGGTTAATTTAAACTGAATTCTTGATTAAGTGTTTATTACACACTTAATCCCTTCAAAATGGTTGAGAGCAGTATGATTTTTCATCATAAAATCATATTCATACTTCTAAGTCAAAAGTTCTTTAAAAGGATTTTCAAAGTGGCTCAGAATAACCATCAAATGATGGATAATGATTCAATGCCCCATGAATCACCTCTCATAGGAGTTAACACACCTAGAAGTGATGAGGGCAGCACATAAACTCTTAAGGAATTGATGGCTTCATGTACAACATTGTCTGAAACATGTTCTAATTGGTAGATCAGATGATGGTGAGAGATCTTCCAAACAGGGGAGGAAATGATAAATCTTAGGGGAGGAAACTCAAATATTTTGGTACATGGTGAGAGATCTTCCAATCTTAGGGGAGGAAGATTAATCAATAAGGGAAGAAAAGATTGTGTATGCTCAGAATCAGGGGAGGAAACTCAAATTGATCAAGTTAAAGAAAAGACAAGAGCATACAAGATGATGATGTTAGCTTTTTGAGAAGCTAAAATGTCTTATTTTTCAGCCAATAATAAGAATGAGCATTCAGTTGATGGATGCTGGGAATAAGCTTTTTCAGTTGATGGATATTGGAAATAAGCTCTTCAAATGAAGAAAGTTCAAATGAAGATTCTGGAGTATTATATATATTCAGAAGGGATGAAGCATTCAAATGGAGAAAGTTCTATCTAGGAGCTTTCAGTTTCAATTTCTGTTCACTACGTTTGTTCATCACTTGCAAAGGCATGCTGGAAGATGATTTCACTTGTTGAAACAAGCATCCAAGATACACAACATCATTGCCTCTTATAATTCCTCCATCCAAGGAAATTGCACCATCTTTTATTCAAGATACTGCTATTGTTCAAGACAAAGAAAGATGATTTTATTGCTGAAAAAGTTTCAAAGATGGTAGATAAGTTAGACAGAATAATCTTGAAGAACAAAGGAAAGCACAGATCAAGAATCTGACTATGAAGTGTTTGAAAGATCCTCACAATCAAAATTTAATTCAGAAGAAACATGTTGTTTAGGGAATCACATGTTTAGGGGAGGATTGTTGGGAATTAAATATTCTGAAGATTAGTATTGAGAATTACAAGTTTACAAAGTTAGTTCTGCTGAGAAGAATACACTAACAGTTCCTATTGCTAGTGTATATCTAAAGCCTCTCAAGTTATAACTAACAGTACTAACTGAAGTTAGTACTGCTAGTACAAAGAAGGTACTGCTGGTTGATCCTACTGCTGGTATAACTTATACTACTGTTGGATGGATAAGTGTCACGTTTACTACTGCTGGTTGGATAAGTATAAAAAGATATTTGTGTATAAAAGTCAAGTATATACGGTAGATAATATATTTGATTTGTAGTCAGTCAAACAAGTTGTAAACATAGATACATGTTGTATCTTAACTACTGACACACTCAACATAAACTAGCAAGTAGTTCGACAAGACTTATCATAATTGTAATGATCTCCTTTGTTTGTATAAAAGGTAGATCTTAGACTAGATATGGTGACTAAGATTTGTGCAAAGAATAGAACTTGAATATCTGTTAAGAGAAAAGAACAAACACAACAATATTACAAGTCATAGAAACATTAAGATTCAAGGTTTTGTAACCCTAGTGATAGTGAAGACCACTCGTATTATTTTGAATGATATTGAATCGTTTGGTGATAAACTTTCTTTATTCATTATTCAATAACAAATATAACTGTTCCATTTCCATATCCAAATAACCTTCTAAGCGTGGTTAAGTAGATTCCGCATACTTAATCATATTAACTCAAACATATCATATACACAAAGTTACAAAGGACTAACACCCTTTCAGTGTATCGCATCCTCTCAATTGGCAAGATTCAGAGAATCAATGATCTGATTTTATCAAGCGACCCTATAAGAAAACGCGTGATATGACGAATCATCGACATCCAGAATCTTGAGTAAGTTATCATACCTATTTCATTGCACGACCATGTGAACATCACCATTGACAAAAAAAATCCATTTGCTGTTTATAATGGTGACAAATAGATGTTACTTCAACAGGGAGTGAGTCACCCATTTCTCTGCGACCTGATGTTGTCACAGATAGTAATAAAATATCAGGAAACAATCCTAATTGCATATGTGCTAGCGACAGATGAGATGGTACTACAAATCAAGGTAAGTGAACTGTTTAGTTATAGGTGTTTAGTTATAGTTGTTAATGGATTACTATTCAAAGTTTGTGCAATTCTCACACACTAAAAGTGTAATGTATTAAATGTTGAGGTATGGACCCACTACATACGAGCCGCATTTGTAGTTTAAGTGAAAGATGACGAATCAGGGGTCTGGTGTTTCCGACCCTATGATACTCTCAATTATAAAGCAAATGCTTTTTAATGTGCTTGAAGGAAACAACAAGGCTTGAGAAGCCAAGTCCGTTGTCTCAAATGGTGGGACCCACACCAAGCGTAGGATGCACCAGATGATGCATGACGACCGTGGCTTTGAAAGGGATAGTTGTTCAAGTTTCATGTAAATGCCAAAACGTTATGTGATTGTTGTCAATTGGTATGATAAGATGCAAAGATAGGCCTAAACTATTGTTTGACATCATTTGCACATTGACTGATGTGGTGTATGTTGTGATTCACGGACACATCAATGCTGAAGGACTCGAACCTTACCAGGTTCGTTAACTTTTCAAGGGATTTTTAGTATGTTTGATATCAATTTGTGACAAAACGCTCATGATGTGCTTTTGTGTTTATAAGAATATTGTATTAGACATGTAGACGGCTCACATGTGAAATCAGAAGCCGAGACGCAAAGAATGGTCCAATGTATTGAAGCAGCCATAGAAAAAAAAGTATCTGAGGTAAGACAACGAAAAATAAAATATATCTGCAATTATCTGTATTACATTATGTTTTTTTTAACGCTATGCACAACGTACAAAACTTAGACTAATGGTTAAATGTTTGTGTAGGGGTCAAAACTTGAACTATGTAAGCAATCTATGAAATGTGGTGAAGCGGGCTAAACAAAGTCGTCCAATTATTCTCACCAGTACACATCTATTCAACTTTCTAATTTCTTTTACTTGTGAAACACCATTTGGGTGCATGCTGAGCATAAATGTAGTATTGGTAATAATTTGGTACTGTTACATATGAATATGGTGAGTCAGGTTATGTTAACCTGTTAGATAGGTGTAATAAGAATACAACTAAAATGAAAACCAAACACACATCTGGCCCATTTTAGCAAGATGACCCGTGCTAGGTTTGTTTACTGGTATAAGCGTTGATGCTGAAAATCAAATTCAGCTGCGAGCTATGATAACCAACATGTTGTGGTTAAATGTAAGTTTTATATTGAGCTCACACTTGATCTGAAACTTTATATTTTTATTACTTATAGTTCTAATGATCAACTCTTCCATTTTGTGACTTTAAGTTTGTGAATGCCAAATTACGCCCTATGAACAATCTTACAAGTAAAGGAGGCGGTGAAATAAGTAGGAGCTGGAAGAACTCAGAAAAAGAGGAGTAAAGGTGAAATGATGTAACTTCAGTTATTAGTCATAAACGGTTTTCATGTGAAAGGCATGTTATTAATTTTTATCTAAATTTAATTAAGTTAGTCAACTACTTTATTGTTTTATTCTTTATTATGCAAATGATGTGAGTTATGTTGATCGATAGCTCCAATGTTTCGAAGAAATAGCAGAGACACTAAGGGAGAGAGGCTCAAAGTTTTGTAAAGGCAGAGACACTGAGGAGAGAGTAACTTGATTCTCTCTTTGAGCTAATCAAGAAATGTTTGTATGATTGTATCACAATTCAATAATTTGATAATTAGTTTTTACCAGCAGTCCCAAACACCCTTTTAAGTTTTAACATACTTTTATTAGCAGTGTGTGATACTTTATTTGCAGTTATAATTATGGAACCTCTTATAAGGCTACACTAGAAGATGGTAACATGGTTGCAGTGAAAAGGCTTAGAGAAAAAGTCACCAAAGGGCAGAATAAATTTGAAACAGAAGCTGCTGAACTGGGAAAGATTTGGCATGAAAACATTTTGGTCGTATGAGCATATTACTTGGGACCTAAAGGCGAGAAGCATTTCGTGTTCAATTACATACCTCATGGAAGTCTTGCTTCTTTCCTCCATGGTATGTTACTTCCAACTTCTGATGCATTCTATATTTAATGATTTAGATATGTCAAAATGGGTCAAAACATGTACCTGTCTAAAATACATGTCAAAACGGAACCTTTTTTTACGGGTGGCTGCCTTTAATATTTAGGGTCAGGTGTTGTATGTAGATACATGCCAGATTAGGTTCGACACAAGTAAATTTAGATACTTGTCAGATTGGGTCTGAGATGTTTTGGATATGGTAAAAGAATTTGCTCTATTTAAAACAATTATGACGGCTCAAACGTTAAAACATTTTTTTAACAATTTGTTTGAATTTTAAATATACATTCTTTTTACCTAAATTGTTTAATTGAGATTCGTGAAGATCTAATACATGGCTGGTAATTTTGCATTCTCTTACAGCCCGTGGCTCTGAAAGTGTGACAAATTGGCCAACACGAAAAAAAAATCTATGAACTATTGTATACCGGTTGAACAAAGATAAATGTCAAAGTGCAAAGGTTTAATCTAAGGTCAAATATATACAATTATTGGTTGGTATTGTTGGCTTTTTACTGTGTCGTTGAACTGTTGTTTATATTGATGATAGTCATTTTAATCTAAATGTTTATGTAAGTTCCCAGTGTGAAGTTCATGTTGCTTTTACTATTACCTGTTAAGAGAGCAAGTTTATCATCTACTTTAATACAAACATAGAAAACAAACAGAATTTTCCAGCTTTTTTATTACTCATATAATCCTAAAGAATGGGCCATTTTGGGTTTCTTAACTGTTACATTTATTGAATATACAGGTGCCACTGATATGGATGTAACTCTGCCACAGTTAGACATTACCAAGAACGAGGTTGCCGATGATTTAGATTTGAAAAGGAGGTGAGTAGCTTAAGCTTTATATATTGATTATAGTAGTTGCACCTAGATAAAATTTAGGGTAGTTATCATACAACCTGTAGTGCATAACTTTAGTAGAAATGACAAAGTCTTGCATTGAAGAAGACTTAAACTGTCATCTAAATGCCGATAATCATGTTAGAGCAAGTACTTTCCTCTGTTTCTACCTAAGTTTTTTCATAAATACTTTACAGGAATTACTACAAGTGCACAAGTGTTGAATTTCGGTCGTACTTTACAGGAGTTACTACAAGTTCACAATTTCGGTCGTATTCTTTTCAGCTCTTATTTATAAAGATGCAAAATTTAAGTGGTATACGTGATTCTCTAATTGTTTATATATGGTGAAATTTTGGCTATTGAGAAGATGTAAACTCTATTTATCTATTTGGATATCGAACTATCTAATGTTGTTCAATTTGGTATGGTTAAAAGGTTGGTTTTTGGCCGGATTGGAGCTATTTTTGAATAGGTAGTTTCGACAAACTTTTACTCAATACTTTACTTGTGCATAAAATTGAGATGTAGTAAGGGTTACAATTAATCAATTCAATAATAATAGCGTCACAGTGTATTATCTTTTAGTATATTTCTAACTACCAAAATTTACAAGTAATCGCGTACTAAGTATGACTTAAGCATGCAAAGTGGCCTCATGATATATCGATATCCACTTTCTTTCGTCGCTACGCATATAAAAGGGTGCAAAATGTATATTTTTCCTTTAACGGATTTAATATGTACTGAATTTTACTTATTAATATCTAATTTGATTGTAGCTCGAGAAGTTGAATTCCCAAGACTTTGATATCATTTTAGTTACTTCAGGAGCTGTTGGAGCCGGCTGCCAAAGGCTTAAGTATAGGAAAAGTATCAATAGAAGGTATCTTCCTTTATTTTATAACATCATGGTTTAAAAAGCTTTTCATAGATATAGGCACATTGTTTTCTAAATATTAAAGTGAGGGGCTGTTTGGATGTGGTGTGAAACTTATGTAAATTTAAAATGCGAAGCAAATGATGATAGTGGTGAAAAATCTCACCCTGGAAAGAAAACCCGGATGTCATAACCCTTGGGAGTTACGCAGTGATTTTATCAGTGTATTTACTTTACTGTTTCTAAATGCTTACACCAACTGCTATATATTTCCCTTGGAAGTGGTTATGAATGTTAAACACATTACGAATCATCTGAAAATGTGTTTAGATATTCAATGGCGGTGCATATGGGTACGTGATTTCTGTCATCCTTTATTTAGAGTCCATAACTGTTGGGTGTGTTCATAGCTTATTTTCGTTAACTTAAGTTTTAAAAAGATGTTCTTAAGGATTGCTCACCCATCGGGCGGCTTATGCTTTGACACTTTGTTCTTGCATACCCCTTTGAATTTTTTCCCAGCTTATAATCAATAACCATTTATTTCTATTCGTTCTTAATGCATTCAATACAAACTTTGGTATGTTTATAGTTTATTTTTCGTTAGCTTAAGTTTTTTAACGATATTCATAAGGCTTGCTTGCCCATCAGGCGGGCTACGCTTTCATACTTTGTTCTTGCATGTACCACTTTGAAACTTTTTTTCCTCTCATATCCGATAACCGTTTAGTTCTTTTCATCCTTCATACCTATGTTTTAAAATGTAATTTTACTACCCTTCTTTCGGTATACAAAAAAACTCCAACGATATTTATAAGTCATGCCCGCCCATCGGGCGGGCTTTGCAACTAGTATATATTATATATATATATATAGGGTCCGGTTCTAGAGAAAAATGTAATTAGATAGAAAAGTGAGAAAAAAAGTTATAGGGTAGAATTTGCAAACATCTCAAACTTCAGGATAAGTTTTGAAACCCACCCCCCCCCCCAAAATTCAGGCCAAAAAAAAATTTTTGAGGCAAAAAAATTTTTTTTTCCAGCAAAAAATTTTCCTGCCAAAATTTTATAACTATAATGCACCTTTTTATTTTGGTGCATCACAGTTATAAAATTTGGTGCATTATAGTTATAACTAATTTTTATAACTGTGATGCACCAATGTTAGGAATATAAATATTCATATGAAAGACTCGGTCACCCCGATATCTATTAGCATTAAGTTAGCTCGTAGGCTTTTTAGTATTAGTTTAGTTATTGTAATACTAGTTTAGTCATAGTAGTATTTGTGGAATTGGGTCGGGTCTTTACCCACTGTCCGCTCACTCCACAACCCATGTGGGACGTTTTATGTGTAACTATAAATACCCTTTCCCACACAAGGGAAAGGGTTGGATGTTCATTTGTTCTTAATCATTCAACTTCATTTTCTCTCACTAAAATATCCCACTTTCTCTCTCTAGATTCAGTTTATACATCAATCCGACCTTGTGTTATGATATCCAATATCTTTCAATTGGTATCAGAGCTCATGGTTTGATTACCTAGATTGTGTGTGCGTTTTCTTGGTTAGTTTAGATCTAAAGTTTGGTTTTTGAAGGTTTATGGTATTATTCTTGGCTCTCTTTGATTCTCACGTTTGTGGTGTTAAAGTTAGTATTTTTATTGTTGTTATAACCTTCTAAGATCAAGTGGTGCAAAAGAAACCAAGCAAAAACGTTCAAAAGGGTGATTTTTAGGTGTTTTTAGGTGAAACAAGTGAACTGCGGTTTGACTCTCGATGTGAGTTTCTTGGTTGCGGTTTGAGTTTTGCGGTTTGATAGCGACGTTTTTGTCTGTTGCGGTTTGTCTGCTAGTCATTGCGGTTTGGTGACTGCAGTTTGCATTGGTTTGACCTCATTGCGGTTTGACTATTACGGTTTGGTGACTGCGGTTTGCATTGACTGCGTTTTACTCCTGCGGTTTGAGCTACTGCGTCCTGACTCTATTGCGTTTTGGTCTTCTGAGGTTTTTGATAAACTGCGTTTTGTTGCTATTGCGTTTTGGGTTACTGCGATTTGCCTAAAAGAAGACCAATGTTGCGATTTGCCTAGAAGATTCTTGATTGCGATTTGCCTTAAGCAGTGACTGTGTTTTGGTCAAGTTTCTTCATTGCGGTTTGTCTAGGTCTATTCCAATTCATTACGAAAACCCATTACAATCAAACCAAATCACAACGTAATGACAATTCACCTAATCTAACAAACAATCATCACTTTTAACATACAATCACTAATCATTGTACTGATCCAACAGTTATCATAACACATTCCACTTATCATTGTTTCACGGTTTCATCTTGATTTTGTAAAATTCCGCGAAAGATTCTATTTCTCGGTTTAAGTCATAGACATGTAAAATCCCGTGCACGTTTACATCATGCCTAACACTTCGGATTCAGTCATATCTGAGGTACTCAAATTGTACGACATGATCGATGAACATAGGAATCCTAACAATGGACAACAGATAAACGTGTTTGAGTCAGATAATGCTAATGTTGAATCGGTGTACTTGAATTCACAAGAGAGAGAGTTGCATCAGCCACAACAAGTGCAAGATAATGCAAAGGAAAGTTGCATAGAATGTTTTTGACTTCTTCACTCACATCTCAAGGTTCTCTTTGAACGACCTGGATACTTGGGAGGATACAAACGTGCATTCGCATCACTCTTTGGTCAAGATGTTCAGCCTTTCACAGTCAAAATGATACTGTATTTAGATCAACTTGAACAACAACTTGACAAAGGAGAACTTTCTGAAGGTAGATCCATGGCAGCCTTAAATGTGATCAACAACCAACTCCAAGTGTTCGTTGATTCGCAATTCATTGAGGATTATGATTATGACAGTCAAATGACAAAAAAGTGTTTTGCTAATTACACAGGAATCGAGGTTGACATGTTCAAAGTTACATTACTCCAGCTCATGGGTAATGTTAAGGAGTTCATTAATGAAAGGACGCAGCATCAACAATGCAGTGACACTATGTTTGATATGCAGAATACAAACGACAGTTCTGGGACTTATGCCACACTTGACATGGATACAGATCACAGACCAGAAAATGACCAAGTTCCATCGGCTGAGGTACATGTCACTGATCAACACAATGTGCTCCCTTATGAACGACTGCATACTGATCAAGTTATGCCCACTTATGACACATATTTGTTGGAAAAGACTGATAGCAATACCATCTCTAATTCAACAAATATGAATCACAAAGGGGGACAAAGTGATCAGGATGATGCTGAACATGATGACGAGTTAAGTTCTTTGTCTGCGGCTGAGACTTTTAAATCAAATGATGTGGTTGATATAGAAGTTTTTAATGAACTATCAAACAGACTTTTACAGCTCGAAAAACATTGTATTTCACTTGAAATCGCAATGCAACAAAAGGAAGAAAGTTTTCAAACTAAACTACCATGTAAAAATCCGGAACTCCCTGATTTCCATGAATTCTTTATGATAAATGATTTGAAAGCTCAGCTAGAAGCCAAAAACTTAACGATCAACAACCTAAAAAAACGTATTGCTGAGATGTGTGATATGTGTAATGAAGTTAAGGCTAAACATGACAGGGATGTTATTGCAACAAAAAATACTGAATTGGAACATAAGGTGGCTAAATTACTTAATGAAAATGAGACTTTGAAAAAGCATTGTAAAAACCTGAGTGATTCCATCAAAGAAACGAGAACTAGGGCTTCAAAACACACAATGTCTTTGATTGCAAAAAATGATGAATTCAAAGCTCAACTTCAAGAGAAAGGTTTCTCAATTACTGCCTTAAAGAACGAGTTAAGGAAATTAATTGAAAATGGTGTGAACACTAAGTTTGCAAAACCATCAACCTTGGGAACACCAGTTTCACAACCTCTTAGAAACCAAACAGTTGTTAGACAACCAACTGCGTTTAGATCTGAATGACCAAAATCTTCTAAACCGAGGTGTGCAACCCAAGTTGATGCGAAACAAGTTTTGTCAAAACCAGTCATTTCACAATCTAGACCAAATGATCAGATAGTTAATGTTCGTTCTAAGGCTCAATCTCATAAGTCTAAAGCAAAGGAAATAAATGCTCATGCTAAGGTTCTATCCCTTAAGACTAGAAACTACAACATGCCCATAGAACCAAAGAGTCATACTCAGAAACCTGGTAGGCAGATTGCTGTAGGACTAAGAACTTCTCTCAACATGCATTCTACTGTGTATAAGAAATCTAACACTCCTAGATCTTGCCTTAGGTGGTTACCGAATGGTAGAATTTTTAAGATGATTGGTCTTAGATGAATACCTATTAGTACTGATTGCATTACAAAGTTTGACTATGAAACTCCAAAAGGTCTGGATACCGATATCACTAACCCATATAAAAGTAAGAAAAATCGTCATGTTAGTGCAGGGAATCCTTACTTAAGTGCAGCTACATCGACCATTTCCTTCAAGGAAAAACTCAGAGTTTGGCGGCCAAAAGGACTGAAATCTCCTAATTTAGGGGTTTAGGAAACTTACATTGATGTACATGCATAATGATTCCTGAATACATCAGCTCAGGACACGTGCAACAACGATATCAAAGGAAGGATAGTGGTGGTAATTCTTCATGTATCCTTTGTATATATATACATGTTCATAAAATCTCAAAATTATTTTTCCACATTGTTCATATCATAAACCATCATAAACCATAAAAATCAAAAAATTAGAAAATACCAAAAATAGTTTTTCCAGGCATGTCTTCTGGTATCGATAACATTTACGGTCCTAGAAATGCCATTCAATAATGACACGGGTCTTTAAATGAAGTTCGAGCAGAAGTTCAAAATAAATTTTCAAAATATGCCTAAACGGCTTGCAGTTACTTCAGACTGCAACCCAGTCTTCATTTTGGGGAAAGCTCGTCGCCAAAAAGACGGCTGTTCCTCTCACTGGGTGATGTTCACCCGGGCAAGGATTACTTTACATCTATGTTTCCTCAAAATGATGTACGTTTCAGTGCATTATTTCTCGTTTTAGAAGAGAAGTCTTCTTTGCAATCACAAATTCTTTCTCGTCTATGATTCTTCCAGAAATTATTTGTTTTTCCCATGATGGTTTAAGGCTATTATCATATCATTTGGTTTGGAACTTTCATAAATTTGTCATACTCAATCAACGACTAGGGCACTCTGATTTGTAATCAGGTCATTGATTGAGGGGGAGAGTATGTTTTTCTCTTTGTGTGTTATGTGCTAGGATAGGGGTGTATTTCTCTTTGTGTGTTATGTGCTAGGATAGGGGTGTATGTTTTTCTCTTTGTGTGTTATGTGCTAGGATAGGGGTGTATGTGCAATTTGCTGACTGTCTCCTTGTCTTTCATAAGTTAGAGGACCTTTCGTGTATTTACTATATCTTGAATTATGTCCTATGGTAAGTTATATCTCAAAAGGATTAGAAATACAAAAGAGAGGGACAAAATCTGACTAAGGCTGAAAGATGTGCCTTTGGCATAAGTAGTCATTGCGATTTGACTTGGTCAATCTCAAACAAATCTGGTCAAACCTTGCTTCCACATTCTCTCAAACACAAAATGCAAACCTTGCGATTTCCTTTCCTCTTGGTTTCAAGGCTCGTTATTAATCTAGGTATTGATTGATTATTGTTCTACATCGTCTTATTATGCCTAATCTATATAATCTCAGCCTTACTCTCATTAAAATGTGTGATTGTTGTTGTTGGAATGAATGTGATTGTGCTAATCGATTAGGACTCTTTATGCTGTGTTAATCATGTTGTTGTTATACCTTGGGATGTCATAATTTGTAAGATAGATTCTGTGCGTGTTTATGTGTTCCTGGTTGCGTTTTGCACAAATGTTCTTGGTTGCGTCTTGCTTACATGTTCTTGGTTGCGTTTTGGTTAATGTTTCTGGATTGCGTTTTGGTTAAATATTCCTGATTGCGTTTTACTTTGATGATTCTTGGTTGCGATTTTCTTGTAATATCCCTGATTGCGTTTTGATTATGAAAAACCATGTTGCGTTTTTGTCTGTTCATGTCCTTATTGCGTTTTGATAATCATTATTAAAACAGGTCAAAACGCAATCATTGCGTTTTGTGTATGAAGACCATTTAATAATCAAATTGTAGGACCCACTTTGCAAAAATTCTCCAAATTCTTCCGGTTTGATTATTTGTGAATATAATATTCCTGTGTTTTGGCTGTTGCGTTTTACCCATTGCGTGTTGACAATTTTTCAGTAAAATTGTCTTTGCGTTTTGGACACTGCGGTTTGCCTCTCTGCGTTTTGACTATTTTCAAGAAATACTCATTGCGTTTTGAATCATTGACTGACTACGTTTTGTGGTGTGAGATTTGGTTTTTGCGGTTAGATGTGCCATGACTTATATTAACTGCGTTTTGATTAACTTAGTAATATAGTCTTTGCGTTTTGCCTGGTGAATGACAGTGTTCTGACCATTGAGTCTTGTACATTGTGTCTTGTCTTTATGTTTGTGCCTTGCCTGATTACATTATGATCATGGTGTCTTGGTCACGAGGTTATGTCATCTCATTGATGAGTTGACTTCCGTTAACTATTGAGTTGACACTATCCTATGATCATTACATCCTCATGATCTTTGTGCTATTCTATCTTGGCCTTTGCTTGCGTATGTCATAATCTTATCCTATAACTCACACCTAACACCTCATTTCTATATGGATATTTCTTGTGGTGGTGATTGTGCAGTAACAATGGCTGACGCTAATGCACCTGCTGACCAAGCTCCTGTTATTCCTCCACCTGTTCGCACAGATGATCAGATATTGTCCCATGACCGCTGGGTTGCAATTGGAAAGAGCAACTGTTATCTGGATATGGACAGAACTCAACTAAACCCAATTTACAAGATTGCAGTAGACATTCTGAAGCAAACTAATTTCTTCGGTGCCTTTACGGCTCGCTCCACTATTCCAGCCATCCAGCAGTTCTGGGACACCGTACGATATGACAAAGACACTGCAGTTTACAGCTGTAAGCTCGACGAACAATGGCTAGATATCACCAAAGACACAATTAGAGAAGCTCTTCAGATCACACCAGTTGCTACAGACAAACCGTTTACTTCCCCACCAGCACCAGAGGAACTTATCAACTTTGTCAGTGATCTAGGCTACCCCAAAACCATCAACACTCTATCTACAGTTATTACACATGACATGTATCAACCATGGAGAGCAATCTTAACTATCATCAACCTATGTCTCACGGGCAAGACTTCAGGCTTTGAAAGACTGATGTTTTACACTATTATGAATTAAGCTACCACTAATTACCTACTAATTACCTACTAGATCTAGAGAGAGAAAGCTAGAGAGAGAAAGAGATGGAAGGGAGATGATTACACAATAATACCAAATGATTAGAATTCATCAACCAACACCCTTCCCTTGGATGGGAGGGGTATTTATAGTTTTACATGAGGTTGGGCTACTAGCCCTACATACTTAACATAATACATAATTAACAATAATAAATGATAAAACGACACAGCCCATGGGCCTTCTACATGGGTTGGGCCTAATAACAAACCTAAAGGCCTAAGCAACCTATTACAAATGATCAATACTTGAAATATTACAAAACGTGTTCCCAACAATCTCCCCCTAAGTATTGGTCATCAAGGTTGCATGACGTCGTCTTTGCTTCTTTGGCTTTGACGTCTTCATAATCTTTGTTCTTTGTTCTTGAAAGTGATGTGATGTGATATGGTGGTGGTCTGCCGTATTCCAACGATCTTTTGATACTGGTGTCTTTGTGTCCTCTCCATCATGTTCATATGACTTGTGACTTTCGTTCTTCAACTTGTTCTTACTTCTTCAATCTTTAACATATGAAAGGTTGTAGTGCTCGAACTTAGACTTTTCTTAAACATATTCTAAACTTTTGATGATTTTGAGTCTTGGTGAGAACTAATCTTCAGGACATGAACATGATGGAGTCTTGGTGATGGTTGAACTCCAGGTCTCCAAGCTCCTCAGCAGCAGCAGCAGCAGCACGAACCAACCGGCACTTACAAGCTCAGACTTCGAGATCGTCAGCAGCATAATGTGAAGACTTTCTCTAATCCTTGCCCAGGCCGTTCTGAACCGGATACCCCCGAGAGGGCTTACACGGACACACCGAAGTGCACCCATGATTCAGTGAGTCGCTGGAGATCACCCCACGACTGTAGACCGTTTGGAATAAAACACTAAGCGTAACCCACAAGGAGTTACCGAAGTGACCTGCTTGTCAGAGTTTGATGTTGCTCTGGCAGGATTTCC
Source organism: Artemisia tridentata subsp. tridentata (assembly GCA_021014915.2). Taxonomy (NCBI): domain Eukaryota; kingdom Viridiplantae; phylum Streptophyta; class Magnoliopsida; order Asterales; family Asteraceae; genus Artemisia; species Artemisia tridentata. Next base: position 265,878,451 of record CP139501.1, on the reverse strand, counting down.
ATTCAATCATTGATAATCAAAATTGTGACTTTTCTCATGAATGTTCTCGGCAGATTGCTAAGATCTGTGAAGGACACTTTCTTAATTTTACATCTGCTGCCCATGATTAAGAACAGCAGAGTAATACTAAGTGTACCTAAGAGATCTTTTTATGAATCTCATGGCTCTAGACTCAATTAGTGCACATTTTTTTGGTCGTCGGAGGCGTGGAGCAGATTGCCTCCTTTTCAATATCAACACTCTCGGAATGAGAGGTCGATAGATTATGAAGGGTTCTCCGTGTGAATGAAAAAAATGTCTTTTGAGAGACACTTGAGTAGCTAAGAAGGTTTAGTGCAGTGCGTCACTGGGTCCATGACGACTTTGATCTTCAATACCGATGATTCTTGATCAACCAGTAGATTATGTATTGAACCCGGTGTCTGCCCTAAGGTTGAACAAATGGAGGGCTATTTCTTTTCACCCTTTTCTTTGCTTTTCTTTTTAATTCTTCAACCCCTTCTTTCTCCGTTCATTCATTTTCTCCTTTTTTAATCATACCTAGGACTTTCTAGTTCTAAACTATTGGTGTTGTCCTTGGGTAGATCCCTCCGGCTCTGGCGGATCATAGGACGGTTTTCCCTAACCTTAGTCACCTTATAACTCCATGACTATCCTAATGATGCCATATAGCCAAACCTTTTGAAAATCTCTCAAAGTGTTTATGATTGTAAAAACACATTTTGTTAACACTTTGAGAGTTTTGTTATTTTCAGAAGAACTCCCCCTTAACATGTGCTCATATGTAAATCACTTTGAAATTTGCACATGTCGGGAAGAGTTGGCACTTTTTGAATTGATTGACTTTCAATGAACATGACCTTCGCGAGACACGCTTACATCACCAGTTGGACTGGCTTGAAATTATTACCCGTCCCGGTCATATTCAAAGATCGTCGCTCGAAATTGGTACATTCTACTCAGATATATCCTTCGCGAGACACGCTTACATCACCAGATGAACTGGCTTGAAATTATTACCCGTCCCGGATATACCTTTTCGACTACTGACTGTTATAATCGTCAATTCGAGGGTCAATTCTTGAGTCTTGCACTCATGAGATTCCAGCAATGAAATACCATATTTTAATCACTTTTTCATTCTCCCCCTCAAAAATAGCATAATAATGTTGTTTTTGAAAAACTGTTGATTAAAATATGCTCTTTGTGAGGTGTTTGTGGAAGAACGTCAAGAACGTTTGTATATTTGGAACAAAGATTTTTTTCAAATACTCCCCCTTAACAAGGGAGTACTTGTCCTTATGAGCAGAATGTTTGACAAACTTTTAGAAAACATTCTGGTTTTAATTCTGCTCATAAGTAAGAAGCTTTCGCTCCTTTTTCAGGATTGAGGCACTGACGCGTACCTCAGGGTCCTTTCTTTACAAGAGCGGGTTGTACACTGTTATGTGTGCACAAGCCGTAGAGATATTTGAAAGTGAATGATGAAAAATGAAATGAAATGATGATGATCAAATGACACAAATTGTACCACTCAGATTAGGCAGGACGTCGGAAGGTGAGAATGTTTGGAAGTCTTGCTCGTCCTCCCACATAACTCTCCAATCTTCGCATTTGAGTCCGAAACTGAAGCTTGTCGTTGATTCTTTTGATGAACTTGACTGCTTGCTTGGCATCATTTCTGTTCCATTTGACCTCTTGCATGACTCCCGTTTTTGAACCCTTGTAGTAATTATCCAAGATTGACTCAAGTTCTGTCTTGACCATTACCAATGTCTTATCCCCAAACTTTCTCAGTTCTTCAAATCCCATGAAGTGTGGACTACAGTTGCTCCATTTGTAAACCACTCCAAATGGTTTATCCATGAACGTATAAGGAGGCTGACCATGAATACCCGGCCGGTCAAGATCTGGCTTGATGAGATTAACTCGTTTTTGGTAGCTTTCTACCCCAAGTTGGATGTCCTCAACTCGATGCCTTATGACAATGCTGCGGATGAATATGAGAATGGAGTTGATGATGTCATACTGAAGACGGCCAGGAAGATGTTCAAGTTTCCCTTGAATCTTCAGTAGGTACATGTCTTCTATATCATTGCGGGACAAGTATGGGTAGTCAGCTTCACAAAACGAATACTCTTTGTCATCTGATCTTCTCACGGTGATCTTGGTTAGAAAGTTATACCCGTACAGTGGTTCGGTTTCAGCACTGGTTATGGATAGAATTCTGTTAGGGTTCTTCCTATCTATGTTTCTTGAAACTCTCGTGGTGACCAAGTATTTGTAGGACAATCTCCTCATATGTCGCCAATGATGAATCCCAAAAACAGCATCGTCATTGTAGATATAAACTTCATGGTTCCATAAATCGTCGACCTTTTCTTCCAAATCTTCTATGGAGTATGAAGCTGCTGGATACTTGGAAAGTGATGTTGCATATCGTATAGGATCCGTGCTTCCACTCATGAGATAGGCTAGGTCTCGATTGAAGAAGTATTCTTTTGGTAACTTAGGATTCTTTGGGTGACCAATGAGGGGTAATGGTTTGGTGTAGTCCTTGTAGTGCAATGGTTCTTTTGATTTATGGGTTTGTTCATCAGCAATATTATCTCCAAGAGCTCGTGCAACTTGTTCAAGATTGTACTCAAACTCTATCTCAGTAGTAGTTACCGTCTTAAATTCAGTGAAACCTGAGCTGCGAACTCGAATGATATCTGACAACCCCAACTTCTGAACCTTGATTGCCTTTTTCAGTCTTTTGGTAAAATCTACAATTGATCCTTCCACGGGTGTGCTGTCAACTTCATCAGGGAAAGCATCAACCATATCTTCAAACCAGTCGTATTTTGAGGCTCCTGGATTGACCCATTCTGGTAATGGTATATCATTAACTTGACCAGAAGGAACCACAGCTTCTTGAACACTTGTAGGTACATAAGGTATTTCATCATCTGCACTGATGTTCTCGTGAAATTCTACGTCCTCAAATTGACCACTTCCAATGGGACTGAAGACTGGTCCACTTGATTGTTTTCCTTTTCCAAATGATTGTGCTATGGGACCACGGCTTGAAGATGAAGGTCTCCGTCTTTTCTTTCCTTGGTCCTCTGGGTCATCCTGACGTCGCTTCAATGTCTTGGTTGGTTTGCATGGTTCATCTTGTTTTCCAGCTCGTTTTATTGAGTTAAGTAATGCTTGCCTGAGTTCATCTTCTGCAGGGTTTTCTCGAATTTCTTCAAGAAGTTGTTCTTTGACAGTTGATCCAGATGGTTGCGGAGGTAAAGTTCTGATAGTGATTGGTATTGTCTGCATCAAATTTGCTACAACCTCTTCCAGATTCTTCTTGGCATAATTGTTGAGCATGTCAGGAAATGCATCTTGAAGAGTCTTGAAGACCTCAGTTGGAACCAGCTCAGCGACTTCCTTTTTCAAATCAACGTTATCACATTTCAGTATATGGTTGTTCATCTGCTCCTGAAGTGTAGACAGTTTCTGTTTAGTTTCTTGATATTCCTTTTCACGAGCTTCTTGATTACTTAACACTTGATTCAGTTTGCTTTCAAGCTGACTTATGACAGTTGACGATTGAGCCACTGAAGATGTAGGTGGTGATTGAAGAATGGTTATGTGGGGTTGAACATCTGGATTATCTTGGTCATCTTCAGATTCATCTTTATCATCACTTTCATCGTTGTTGACACTACTATCTTTCTTATCCTTGTCACTTTCTTCATCATTGTCTTCATCAGCCTCACTTTGTCTGTCATCTTCAGATTCTTCAGCTTCAGAACCCGATGGGGTATGAGTGTTTTGATCTGATTCGTCACCTTCTTCTTCTGAGCTTTCATTCGGTTGAATCGGTGAAAAACTAACATCTGTTGCTTTGATAGACTTACCCTTGCCTTGCTTTAGTTTCTCATCAGTTGGACCCATAATAGATTTCAGCTTTTCAAGCCCCTTCTGTGCTTTGACTTTCTTGATCCCAACATTATCGTCATTTCCTTCATCACTTGATTCATCACGAAGTTGCCATGCTGATGAAGCTTTGGTGACTGTTTTTCCTTTCTTAGCTGTTTCAGCTTTCTTTGATCGGCAGGTTGTGGCTCGATCTGGGAGTGAATGACTCTTCCCTTTAGTCTTTGATCCTTTGGGTAATGCATCCTTTTTCTGAACAAACCCCACTTTCTGAGCTTTAAATGCTTTATCATATGTAAGATAAGCTGCTATGTTCCTAATGTCATCACTCAGGAAATAATCAGGGATTGGAGCACCTTGTTTGTCCGTATCGGTCATCTGGATGTTGAGGCGAGTGAGGACATGATAATGTTATTCGGTATGCTTCTGCTCAGAATTTGGACGTTGTAGCTCTGGGTGTTTTTTATAACACGAGCAATGAGGAGTTTGGTGAAGCGAGGAAAAGGGATGTATGAATCTTTAGTGCTCTCTTGGAATTTCTTACATTGAAAGATCATGTCATTCCAGATATACTGTGCAAAGTTAAGATGTTTCGTGTTGACAATACCACAGAAAAACTGCAGGTTTTCAAGTCTTGGGTGATCTACGCCGGTGGTTTTTCCAGTGATGCATTGATTAATGATGGCGAACATTGTTAACCAAGGTTGTGGAAAAAATTTTCTTTCAACTTTATAGATTGAAGACATTACTTCAGTTGATTCATCATACCCCAGCATTTCTAGAGTTCTAGCCATCTCTGGAAATGTTGGGTTATTTTGAAACTTCTCGAAATTCCCTGATTTTTCCTTGGGTAGCTCAAGAACGGCCCTCAGAGTGTCAACTGTGTATGAGATTTCAAGAGCATCCAGAGTGACAGTGATAGATGTTTGGTCTTTGTTGACTGTCATTGATTCCCAGAACTGATTAAGAAAATCCATTGGAACACTTGCTGTCTTGGTTAAAGCAGGATGAATGAAGTGTCTAGCAAGGATTTCTGCGATGATTTGACATGATGGATGACACTTGAGTTTATCGAAATCAACTCTTGAATTGCAACGAAAGATCTTAGGTTTTTCCGTAGCTTGAGTGACCTTCTTGGATGTGTGTGATGCTTAAGATAATGCACGTGACATGTTTTGACTGCATAACACAAACATACAACAATACGCAAGAGCATATATTATGAGTGTTAGTGAGTATGTCAGATATTCCCTTTGTATGTTAGACTGCTTATCATCATATAGATACAAGTTCAGACAATTAAGCAATAGAACACTTTTCATCACTAATCACATAATCTAGCATCACCACTTAAGCAAAGAACATCTTGATGCACATATAACTTCTGACCAGCAGAGCATAAGAAACATCATGAACAGCACAGATGGAAACCAACTCATTCAGTAAACACAGCTTAACTAAAGATACTTAGTCAATCATCCATTATGCACACTCAGTTCTGAACTTCGAAGAAAAACAAATTGTTCGATCAATCAAAAGTTCGATCAGTTATGTTCAAGCAAAGTTCGGTCAACCAAAGTTTAGTTAAACAAAAAATTCGATCAAACAATATTTGATTAAAACAAGTTCGATCAAAACAAAATTCGATCAAATAATATTCAATTAAAACAAGTTCGATCAAAACAAAAATTCGATCAAATAATATTCGATTAAACCAAGTTCGATCAAAACAAAATTCGATCAAATAATATTCGATCAAACCAAGTTCGATTAAACAAAATTCGATCAAATAATATTCGATCAAACCAAGTTCGATTAAACAAAATTCGATCAAATAATATTCGATCAAACCAAGTTCGATTAAATAAAATTCGATCAAACAATATTCGATCAAACCAAGTTCGATTAAATAAAATTCGATCAAACAATATTCGATCAAACCAAGTTCGATTAAATAAAATTCGATCAAACAATATTCGATCAAACCAAGTTCGATTAAATAAAATTCGATCAAACAATATTCGATCAAAGTTCGATCAAACCCAGACATGAAACTCCTAACTCGGAGATCAGTCCTAAACTTTGATTACACCAATAGTTCGATTATTGTTCAAATATTTTCACATATTGGAAGTTCGATTATTCATCTTTATGCATAACACAAATCAACTATTTTCACAAATAGATTAAATCACAAAAATAAGCACACAAGTTGATTATCTCATTCACAAAGATAGGCACAAGCATAATCCCTAAATCAGATTAACAACCTAATATAAATCTAACAATGAATAATCTCTGAAGCAATGTTCTCAGTTAAATGAGTACCACAAAAATCAAATGAAAGACTTACAATTAGAGCAAAGTAATCGAATATAGAAGTATGAAAGATTCAGTTGTGGCGCGCACTTTTGTGATATGGGACTGTGTGTTTGAGAGTGTGATAAAGATTTGACCTAAGTCAATGAGTAGTGTATATATAGAATTGAGTTAACCGAATTGACTGTTATTGTCCTCATTCTTTTCCATTTTACATATTTAACCTTTTAACTTTGCTTTTCTATTTATATTAAGTCCAAAGTTAAGATATGTATAGTATAATGGTTAACGCAAGCTGATGAAAAAACAATATATGATGATTTAGAAAGATGACGAAGAATTTTTATGATTAAATGTGCAAAAGTTTCTCCCCCTCAAAATATGTGATATTGTGGAAAAAATTTTAAACTTTGAAAACAATGGGCAAAAACATATTTTGATTGAGATCAATCGTTTGCAAATTGGGTTTTTTTTTTTTTTTTTTTTTTTTTTTTTTTTTTTTTTCTTAATATATATACAAGATAGTGAGAGAGCATGACTCGATTAGTTGTTCTTTGAGAAAGTTCGCTAATTCTTGAGGAGTCAGGCATCTCATTCCAATTTGGTGAACCAGTTTCACAAAACGATCATGAGGTAAAGCCTTCGTGAAAAGATCCGCCAATTGGTGTTCCGTTCCCACAAAATACAACTCAACGGTACCCTGCTCCACATGCTCCTTGATGAAGTGATATCTGAGAGCGATGTGTTTGGACTTGGAATGTTGCACTTTGTTGCACGAGATAGCAATAGCACTTTTGGAGTCACAGTACATCGGGATTTTGTTGAATATGTAACCATAATCCATTAATTGTGATCGCATCCAAATGATTTGAGCACAACAGGCAGACATGGCTACATATTCTGATTCCGTGGATGATAGAGACGTACAATATTGCTTCTTTGACTGCCAGGACACCAGCTTATCACCTAGGAATTGAACATCACCGGATGTGCTCTTCCTTGTATCAATACATCCCGCATGATCCGCATCTGAAAAAGCAGTTAGTGCAAAACCAGAATCCTTTGGATACTAGATCCCCAAATTAATGGTTCCCTTGATGTATCTAAGGATTCTTTTAACATCAGATAAATGTCTTTCTGTTGGGTTAGACTGATAGCGTGAACATAGGTATGTGGTAAATACAACATCCGGTCTGCTAGCGGTGAGATACATGAGAGACCCAATTATGCTATGATAATTTGTAGGATCAGTGGGTTTCCCATGAATGTCAGCATCTAGCTTCGGGGATGAGGAGGACATAGGGGTGTTATAGGTGTCACTAGATGTCATGCCATGCTTTTTTAATATCTCTTGTGCATATTTAGACTGACTTAAGAATATACCACAGGGTGATTGGTGAACTTGTAATCCTAGAAAAAAGTCTAGTTCACCGATCATGGACATCTCAAAGTTTTGTTTCATGAGTTTTGCAAAAGTATTTGAGTACTTTTTGTGGGTAGCCCCAAAAATGATGTCATCCACATAAATTTGTACGATGAGAATGTCCTCCCTGTGTTTTTGTATAAACAAAGTCGGGTCTACAGAGCCTTTAGTGAAATGATTAGCAATAAGGAATGCGGAAAGTTTGTCGTACCAGGCCCTCGGGGCTTGTTTAAGGCCGTAGAGAGCTTTCTTAAGCCTGTATACGTGATTAGGATGTTCTGGAGCCACGAAGCCGTCAGGTTGTGATACATACACCTCTTCACGAAGTTGTCCGTTCAGGAATGCTGTCTTCACGTCCATTTGGTAAACTGTGATGTTCTTATGAGCCGTGTATGCCAGGAACATTCTAACTGCCTCAAGCCTAGCCACTGGTGCAAAAGATTCCTCGAAGTCAATTCCTTCCTCTTGACAAAACCCTTTAGCAACCAAACCGAGACTTGTTATGAATAACCGTGCCTTCAGCATCCAGCTTATTTTTCCAAATCCATTTTAAGCCCACAACATAAACTCCATCAGGTTTTTCAACGAGTTCCCAGACTTCCAATCTTTTGAACTGATCCAACTCCTCTTGCATTGATTCAATCCAATTATCATAAGTCATGGCCTCTTTGATATTTTTCGGTTCAGCTTGACAAACGGTGAGAGCGTAAATGCAAGTTTCACCATCTGTGTGGAGTTTCTGTCGTGTCATAACTGGTTTATCTGGATTGCCAATCACATTAACTAACGGATGATCCCTTTTCCATTTATGAGTAGAAGGGTAGTGTTGAATGTTGTTATTCAGATTTGACGGTTCCATGTTGCTCGAGGAAGATTCTCCTGGTTCGGGAATGGTTGGAGGTGGAGCAAATGGATTGAAAAATGCATTTTCGTCAAAGTCTGATGGTGTTGGAACTTTGTTAGAAAGGGGAGAAGAATCTTCAACTGCTGGTTGAGGTGTTTTATCCATTGATGATGATGGTTCAGGTTGTGGTGCATCATCAGCAACTACTGTAGAGGTAGATGCTGATGGATCAGGTGCTTGATTTGGGAGTTGTTGATCAGCGGAACTTGTGGAAGCCTCTGACGCACTGTTAACCAAACTGTCATCAAACAGAGGAGTAAACAGATCTTCCAGATCTTTCCTCTTGAAAGGTAATGGTTCAGCTGAAGATTCTGGGAAGTTCAAACGGTTGATTACGGGTTCCAAGCGGTCTTGCTCAGAAGCCAACTCAATGAGTTCATCGAAATTAACGTGTATCGTCTCTTGAATGTCTCCGGTCCGACGATTCCAAATTCTGTATCCCTTGGAGTTCTCACAATAACCAACAAATATTCCTATATCTGCTTTTGCCTTCAACTTACCAAGATCATCTTTATCATTCTTTGGGTAACATAAAGCACCAAAGACATGAAAGTAGTTGATATTGGGTTTTCTGCCTTGTATTAGCTCATATGGGGTTTTGTTATGTCTTTTGGTGATCATGCCGCAGTTCTGAGTGTAGCAAGCAGTGTTAACAGCTTCAGCCCAAAGATAATCTGGCAATTGGGCATTGATCAACATAGTTCTAGCTGCTTCCACGAGTGTACGGTTTCATCGTTCAACTACGCCATTCTGTTCAGGAGTGCGAGCTATAGAATATTGGTGAACAATCCCATGTTTCTCTGTAAATTCCCGAAGGATTTGGTTTTTGAATTTAGTGCCATTGTCGGTTCGAATGATTCTGACGGTGTTGCGGACTTGCACTTGAATTTTTGTGAGAAACGTGGTAACTATAGACGGAACTTGATCTTTTGTGCGGAGAAAGTAAACCCATGTCCATCTTGAGTAGTCATCCACTATTACCAGAATATATCTTTTCCCATTTACAGACTGAACCTGCATTGGACCACACAAATCCATATGAAGCAGTTGTAGGACATGGTCTGTGCTATGTTCTGTTTTTGGTGGAAAATGAGCTCGGTGACTTTTTCCCTGTTCACATGCAGAACACAGATGATCCTTGGCATATCTGAATTTTGGTAAACCATCTACCAATTTATTCTTTGCCAGGTCGGTCATGGTTTTGAAGTTAAGATGAGACAATCGTTTATGCCATAACCATGCTTTCATGGGATGAGCCTTGGAGAGTAAACATATAGGAGTTGAAGCTATCATTCCTTCAAAGGAGATGGTGTAAAGACTAGTTCCCCGTTTTCCTTTCATCAGATCATTTCCCTGAAGATCACGAATAAAGCAGGTTTTCTCCCTAAATGCTACTTCTAAGTCTCCATCGCAGAATTGACCAACCGAGAATAAATTGTGACCCAAACCTTCAACATAGTACACACGACTTATTTCGATGTTCCCATTTACATAGTCGCCATAACCCATGATTGCGGCGAAGTGGTCATTCCCGAACCTGACCGTTCCTATAAACTTTGCAACGAAGTTTTTGAGAAGCTTGAGATTGCCGGTCATGTGTCGGGAACAGCCGCTATCAACAATCCATAGAACGATTTGAACCACCTGCATCACAATTAGTAGAAACAGATGGAGTAACGGTTGGACCCGTCGGGTTAGAAACACATGATTTAAGTATTTTTGGTACCCATTTAAAGTCAGCTGTGTTCTCTAGCCAACGCTGCCATTTCCTACTAGTTTCTGCTTTCTTCCTAAGGAATGTGCTAGGTGATTTGTTCTTTTTGGGATTTGCTATAGGTGCAACTATGGTCTGCTTTGAAGCTTCGAGTGGTGACTTCCCTAAAATTGATTTGGCAACAGTGTTAGACTTAGGGAGGCCACTAGGTCGTTTCGCTTTTCTCTTCAGCAAAGTTTTAGCAACACAGTTTTGATGATTACCAGATAAGATACGAGTATGACAAAACACACAAGAAGCATTAACATCATTCATAACTGTTAAAGATTCAGCATTCATTACATCTTTTGTAGAATTACACTTAACCAAGCTAGATTCTATGTTAGACATAACATGCGTTTTATTCTCACTAGATGCTTTAACTTCTACTTCTCCACTCTTAGATGTTCCACTCTTAGGTAGCCAGATACTAGTCTTCTTTGGTCTCTTGGTGGTCTTGGATCTTCTACCCTTAGATGTGTCAACTAATCCTGTGGAAGGTGAAGTAAGAGCATTAGTGGTTGTCTTTGATGATGCATTCTCAGGTGCGCTGTCTATTTTTTGCATCCGTGGTACAATCTTATGAACTTTGGTTTTGCCTATTTCTAAAACTTTGATTTTCTTCTTCAGATCAACAATGATGTGTTGGAATTCTTGATTTTGTGAATCTATTTTTCTGTTAAGGCGGACTGTGTCATTCCTGTTTTGAAGAATTTCATCGAGTTCCTTTTCATTTTGAAACAGTTTAAGTCTTAAGAAAGCTTTTGTTTCCTTATACTTTTCAGGAACATGACTGTTTTGAAATGATAAAGACCCTATGAGATGTTGAAATTTTAGTTCAAATTCAGCACTTTGAGTTTGACACCAATCAAGCCTTGTTTGAAGATTAAAAACTTTGTTCTCCACATCATTGTTGATTTGTCGAAGATCATCATTCTCTTTCACTAGATTCTTAATTTCGATTTGCAACATCTTTGTATCAACAACATGATTTTTCATAAGACACTCATTACCAGATTCATAAAGTGCATTCATCAACACAGAAACAACATCACAACTAAGAACATTTTGCAAGAGTCGATCATTTTCTTTTTCCAAATTCTTCTTTTGAACTTTTTGTTTTTGAATTTTGGAGTCTTTAGCTTTGAAAATGTTCTTCATTGATAGAACCTCGTCAACTAGATCTTCTTCCCATTGTGATGCACATTTCTTCAAGTGTTTGACATGAGGTAAAATTTTCTTTTGAAGAATTTCTATCTTTTCTTTTTCAACATGAGAGAAAAGGAAGAGACAGTGATTTTAGAATTAAACTCAATTTCATTTTCTAAAAATTTGATGTCTTCCATAGATGTCTCAAAATGTTTGACAATTTTAAATGCTGGAGGCATTTGTGGATCAACATCTTTCTCTGTCAAATAATTATCGAGATGTGCATCATTTTGGGAGAGATGATATATTTGTTCTGAGGTACGTATCAGCGTTTGTTCTGGTTTATCTTTTGGTGGCACAAATGATTTGCTTATGTGAGGTCGTTCATTATAATCATAATGTACTCTTGAAAACTTGTTTTGTGAATTTGATCGACCCTCAATCTTGTTTGCAAGAAAATCAGTTTCTTCATCAACAGAATACATAACAACACGTTGAAAGGAATCATCTAACAAAAATGTTGCATTGTATAACTTAGGATTTTCTTTGAGTGCTTTGTGTGAATTACGGGGTGTGTCACTTCCAAGTGCAAAACTTACTCCTTTCGGACTTGGTTTTACAGTTAGTTTTTGAATTTGTGTTACAGAATTACCCGTTTTATAAACAACATTTTGAAATTCTTTGAGTTTGGTTTCTAAATCCAGAATTTCCTTAAGATATGAGTCAACACGTTTCTTCGTGTTTTGCTTTTCGTCAAGAAGATCCTGCTGAGATGTTGAAAGCTCTAATTGAGTTTTTAACAACTCAGAAGTTAAAGCATCAATTTGGTTTTTGAATTCAAATTGATCCTTTTCTTTTTGAGAGAGAAGCTCAGCCTTAGAATCGGTTAATTCACGTACTTGGTTTTGCAAATCTTGAACTTTGACATATTCTTTTTGAAAAGCAATTTCAAAAGATTGTTCTTGTTTTGCTTGGTTTTGGTATCCAGAAAGTTGTTGTTTATAGCACTCATTATCCTTTGTTAACAACACAATCTTTTCTTTCAGATTTGTATTGATTTCATTGCATTTTTCAATTTGTGATTGGGTGGACATGATTAAGGCCTGAAGCTTCGAATCTTGATTATTCAAATTCTCATTTTGTTCAATTTGATCATGATTGTCATCTTCTATTAGATCATCAAATGAGACAACTGTTCTATCATCATCAAATGATATATCAGTGTTGATTTGATTATCTAAAGAAGATGAGAATGGTAAATCATTTTGAACAGAATGTTCACTTGAGAATGAAGATGCGGAAGGTGAAGCAATCTCATGTAGTAAACATGGTGGATCAAGTACCTGAGAAAGACCGTCAGTATCGTAGACTGGGCCTGTCTCGGATGTATTCATTTCCTGCATATTAGCCATGAGCATGACAGCTGCGTTTGCCTCAAGATCTTCCATATCATCTTCTGAGTCTGCATTTGCCATGAAGCTGTTTTCTTTCACATTCATCAAGCTTGCTTTCTCATCCTTAAGTGCCATCAAGAGAGCTTCTTTGTGATATGCACTGCCCATAGTACGAGGCTTTGGACATGCAGTAGCCATATGACCATACCCTCCACAGTTGTAGCATGTGATCGAGGTATTTGCAATGCCTTTTGATTCTTTTCCATTCAATTGATTCCTGTTCTGATCTGCCCCCATATAATTCCTATTACCCCCAGACTGAAACCTTTGTTCTCCAGCTTGAAACCTTTGTGACCCATATCCTCCTCTGTTTCCTGAACCAAACCTTCCAGATGATCTGTTCTGAATTTCTACCCGACCATCATTAACAACTGCCTGATTCCTTGTATTTGAAGATGAGCGAAGTCGGTTGTTTGATTTGTTTGTGAATTTTCCAAACGCTTTAGCAATCAACCCAAATGCTTCATTGAGGGAACTGAAAGCTTCTTCTTCTTCATCATATTCACTGTTGGTGTAAAAGTTGGAGTCAGTGTTGTTATAGTTTACCAATTGATTGCCTGATTGCTGAGATGGTGGTTCATATGGGACAAGTTGGTTTTGAGGTTGAAAGCTTGGTTGATAAGATGAGTTTCCAAAATCCTGAGAAGGTAGAGAAAAGTTTGATTGAGCCATGAGTGCAAGCGAATTAGGTTGTGGTCCTGGTATGAAACCTCCTCTTGCTGCTACTTCTTTATCCACCTCTAATTGATGTTGTTTGAGAAAATCATAAATCAATCCATATTTGATCTCACCAATCTTCTTTGATTGCCTAACAAACGTTGCATATTTCTGCCATTCAGGACCTAGGCATCCCAGAAATTTGGAGTTGATTGCAATCCTTGGAAACTTCATGTCATGACGATCAAGGTCATTAACAACATTTGTGAAGCGGTGGTAGTATGATTCGATTGTTTCCCCTGGTTCCATAATAAAATTGTTGAATTCCATGTACAATTTAGATTCAAGGTCTTCCTGATTGAGCTCTGTTCCTTCCATCAGAAGATGCACATGTTCCCACATATCCTTTGCAGTCTTCTGAGCATCAACACTTCGATAAATGGGATTTGGAATTCCCTGAAGGATGAATGCCATTGCCATTCCATTTGCCTCTTGTTGTAAGGCTTGTTCAGTTGTATACCTAGAAACAGCAATAGGAGTGGATGTTTCTTCTCTTTCAGGAGTTGCTGGAACAACAATTACTGGTTCTGGAAAGGGTCCCACAGTGATGACATGTGATGAACTCAAATAAGTACATTTTATTACTACCATTTATCCTATTAATTTGACTTGTTTTACTATATTATTTATGAGGATTGATACTTAATCGTTTACTTTTGTAATTCTCAGTTGAAAACAAGCATTTGGTGAAACTTGGCGATTTTGGACTAATTATGGAGCAAAACATGCATAAAGTGAAGAGTCTACTGAAATGACAAGATCAAGTCAAATCTGCTCCAGATGCGCCGCATCTCACTCATGACATGCGCCGCATCGCTATCAAGATCTCACCAGATACGATCCAAGATTCAAGAGGACATGCGCCGCATCCAAAGATAAAGATACGCCGCATCTTCTGGCGGTGTACGAATATTCCTGAATATTATAATCTTGGACCCCACGCGAAGTTAAGTACATGCGCCGCATCTACTTACTAGATGCGCCGCATCTCACCCTCAGACAGAAACTATAAATACCCCAAGACCAGACGAATTCGATGTGCAATATATTATAACCGAAGACCGAACAGGAAAAACCAAGGACGAATTCAGTCAAGGTAGCAGCACAAGACACACCCAAATCAAAGATACAAGAGCTGTAAGAAGGTGCTGCATATGTTTAATTCATTAAGTAGTTTTGTTTTATTGTGTTAGTAAACTTTAATTCATCAAGATTGGTGGCTTGTGTAACGTGACAACGGAAAGGTTGCACTCCCTTAAAACTACTTTCTCATTAATTAAAGTTTATATGTTTGTGTCATTGGTGACTTTTATTAGTGCATTGATAACCTCTGTGTCTAGCTGAGCGTTGATCGGGTCGCCATGCCTCTGCCCTCGCCTGTTTATTAGATGCCTATGTATTCTATGGTCTGTAGAAAAGTAGGAGAAAGGTAAACGGGATAGTCATAAGTAATCATTAAGGGTTTACTCGCCGATAAGATTAGAACCAACGAGAAAGGACTTAATCTCGGTGCGTTGCATCGAACTATACACTTCATATAACACTAGCAATAAAACAAGTGACAAACTACTTATCATAAGGACAGCCCTCTTATTGTCTCAAGTATTTATCTGTGTACGTGTGTGCTACTTGCTGATTCGTGCCTATTGGTTTAGTTTATTATTTAATTGCAACCAAATCGTGCCAGTCTCTCAGGCTGAACCCCCTTGCGTTAGATTAGGTTGTATAGCTAACTTAATATATTAAAATACTGATTAGAATAACGAGATAATACGTTCCACTCTTAGTGATCGACACTCTACTTACCATTATATTCATACTGACCGGGTACACTGCTCGTTAAGTGTGTGTGTTATTGATAAGTCGGCTAAATATAAATTTAAAACTTGAGTAGGCATTAAAACTGCTAAACCGCAACGACACATCACGCGCATCAAGTTTTTGGCGCCGTTGCCGGGGAGTGAATTGTTATTATCTGTTAATTTGATTAGTATTTTAATTAGGTTTTTAATTTTTTTTTCTAACCGCTAATTTTGTTGTGCATTAGTTTAATTTGCATTCATTGTACTATTTTGCATATTTGCTGTTTTCGTGTGCTTTTTGTTTGCTTTTATTTGTGTTTATTTTTGTGTGTTTTTATTTGTTTTAATTTTTCGTATTTTTTGTTTTCTGCTATCGTTGTACTGAGCTGAATCAAACGATACGGCGCATCTGATTTTTCAGATACGGCGTATTGCGTTCAATTTTTTATATAATACAACGCGTTTAACTAATTCGATACGACGCATCTTTTCCTCAAGATACGGCGTATCTGTTTTTAATAAGAAAATTTTTCTATGCGATAAAGCGATACGACGCATCTTTTCCCCAAGATACGGCGTATCTATTTTTGATAATTTTTTTTTCTAAACTTTAACGCCATACGACGCATCTGCTTTAGCAGATACGGCGTATCTATTATTTTAATTAAAAACAGTTTGCGAATTATTAAACAGATACGGCGTATCGATTTTTGTCGATACGGCGCATCTTCTGAATCCAAAATCTTATATTTTGAAACGTAACGAAAATACGGCGCATTAACTTTTGTTAATACGACGCATTTAATTTTTAATAAATATCGATTTTTGATAATTAAAACAGATACGGCGCATTCGAATTTCAAAGCGGCGTATCTATTTTCCGAATGAAGTCTGATTAAATTTTAACGATTATAAGATACGGCGCATCTTATTTATAGGATACGGCGCATCGTCTTCAGATATCAGTAACTTTTATTTATCCCGAACGGAGAAAATTCAAATCATCTTTCCTGATTCTTAGAAATTTTTTACTTCGAAGCCTATTTGTTTTGTGTTTCAGGAATCATGATTGATCTTTTCCCAAGCTGGTTCGGAGGATCAAGGATTAAACTTACAATCGATGAGATTATATCAAAGTTTGCCCAAGAAAGCGGAAAGGAACTATTGCTGAAAGAACAAAACAATATGATTAGAGAAGTGACGATTGAAGTGCACCAATTGTCAAGGGTGATTAAAGGAGTTTTGTTCCAAAGGCACGACCTAAAGGGAAGTACCTTGATAATTACATCGACAACGCTGATAACTAAGTTGTCGAGTTTGAACCAGAACTACTGGAACAGGAGCTGAACGTGAGTCTAACTTGAAGACTCTGGAATAAAGACAAGTGCTGACCGGGAGACAACCCGAAAAATTTTTATTTTCTGATTTTGTATTGAGTCAGTCAGGCCCGCAGAGGATACGGCGCATCTCAATCCTGAGATGCGACGCATCTCCTGCACTGGTCATATCTTACTTTATTTTTTCTGCATTTTTTATTTCTGACTTTAAAACTTTTTATCAGTTTATTTTAATGCGGCGCATCCCTGGTTAAGGATGCGGCGCATCTTCTATTTTTGATCCGTACTTATTCCAGGCTCGATACGGCGTATCTTCTTCAATAAGATACGGCGCATCGACTGACCTGATGATTTTCATTTTAAATTTTTATGTTTTATTTTTAACTAACTACTAATGTATTATGCAAGTTTGAACCTTTCTTATCTTAGGTGTGTTTTGAAGCTTTGGTGGTATTTTAGTTTCCTGCATTTCCTGTGGATACATCTAATATGAAGCTTAAACGTTCTAATCCACAAGAAAGATGATTTTTGCTCTAATACTAATGGAGGATCATACCGAGCAAATCTCAGGGGAGTTTTTCTGTTCTAATTCTTTTATTTTCCAGTTTTTAACCTTTGATACAAACAACGAGGACGTTGTTTAACTTAAGTGGGGGGATTGGAGAATTAGAACACTTAACACTTACTTGTCCTAAACTTTTCAAAATATGCTTAAAATGTGCTTAATATATCAAAATTTAAAATTTTTAGCATGTTTTTGTTTAGAGTCTAAGTTGCATAGCTGCACACATGACGTTATTTTCAAAAATTGTGATTTTTCAAAATTCACAAATCTATGAGTGTGCCGGTGACTTGTAAACTTTAGAACTTGGCTTGTATACTATTCGAGACCACCATAATAAGTATTATTTTATATAATTGGAATGACTTGTCTAAATTGGTAAATTTCTAGGATTACACCCAAATAGCCTTATATGTTTTGTGATATTAGCTAACTACACTGGTTAGTTAACCCCCGTATAAACCTTTTTGTTACTCTCATTTTTAGAGTAAGATACCCCTAGAAAAACACTCAGAGCCATTCCTTTCGTTTCTTACACCTATGTTTAAAATGTTTCGTTACACCTTACACCTTAGCCTACCCTGTAGATTAAAATCCGTGGTTGGTTAATTGCTATAGGCAAAGTGTGTTTCCTTACATTACCTGTGTTCGCGTGCGTAATTCATTATCTATGGTTAGGTCGGGAAATTGCACAATGCAATTGGAGTGAAAGTAAATATTGTATATCTTTGAGTTTATTTTTCGTGTGTTTACTACTTTCACTATTACCGTTATTTCTGAAGTTATGAAAAGTATGGAAAAATTATCCAGAATTATCATTATAGTGATGTGGTGAAATTTTACACATCTATGTTTTTGCTTAGTAAAAAAAAAAAAAAAAAAAAAAAAAAAAAAAAAAAAAAAAAAAAGGAAAAAATGAGAAAAGAAAAAGAAAAAAAAGAAGAAAGTTGGATGTTTGTTTTAACCAACGATGTAAAGTTATGTAAGTGGTCGATATCACCACTATTTGTTGTACATTATATTTATGGATTGAATGGGAGTTGGCAGTTATGGGAACGTCAACTAAGGTTTATTCTTTGATTAAGATCTTGTTGAGTATAATTCGTGTCTACCTAAAGCGTGTGTTTCAAGTGTTAAAGCGTGAGTTATTCAATGATATGAGTCTTATTCATGGGATGGTTGGGATAGTGATTAACCACACTTAGGATTTTAATCTATTTGTTTTGTTTATTTTTCATTTTACACCAATTTATATCCCAAATATTATCCATACCCTATTATTCTTTATCCAACCAAACCTTTGATTTATTGAGATTAGGGATTTGAGCAATCTTAAGTATCGTAGTCGTGGATTCGGCTATGTATTTATGATTTTGTCGCCCTTTTTGATATATTATTATTGGTGAAGTTTGGACCTATCTTTAGCCTGTTCGAGTTAAGGATTTGAGCAATTGCAAGTATCGTGTTCGTGGATTCGATCATGTATTTGTGATTTTGTCGCCTTTTCTGGAATTTGAGATCGATAGTGAATAAGAATAATTAACCCTTAAGCCTAAAAACCCTTTTTACCGCTTTAGACTTGTTATTCCTTGGCTTTAGTGGGGGAGATGTGTATACTTGCCAAGCTTATGATAGAATATTCGTCGCGACTGGACAGTTAAACGATTAGATTTGCTTTTATCGAAATATTTTTATCCTACTTCTAATTCGTTAAGTGTTTAGTTGTGTGATTATGACAAAAACGAATACATGCTTAAATATAAAAATAAATCCTAATATCTTTTAGGATACATTTTCATAAGATTAATTCTAAGGTTTACTTGGGGACAAGTAAAGTTCAAGTGGGGGGATATTTGATGAACTCAAATAAGTACATTTTATTACTATCATTTATCCTATTAATTTGACTTGTTTTACTATATTATTTATGAGGATTGATACTTAATCGTTTACTTTTGTAATTCTCAGTTGAAAACAAGCATTTGGTGAAACTTGGCGATTTTGGACTAATTATGGAGCAAAACATGCATAAAGTGAAGAGTCTACTGAAATGACAAGATCAAGTCAAATCTGCTCCAGATGCGCCGCATCTCACTCATGACATGCGCCGCATCGCTATCAAGATCTCACCAGATACGATCCAAGATTCAAGAGGACATGCGCCGCATCCAAAGATAAAGATACGCCGCATCTTCTGGCGGTGTACGAATATTCCTGAATATTATAATCTTGGACCCCACGCGAAGTTAAGTACATGCGCCGCATCTCACCCTCAGACAGAAACTATAAATACCCCAAGACCAGACGAATTCGATGTGCAATATATTATAACCGAAGACCGAACAGGAAAAACCAAGGACGAATTCAGTCAAGGTAGCAGCACAAGACACACCCAAATCAAAGATACAAGAGCTGTAAGAAGGTGCTGCATATGTTTAATTCATTAAGTAGTTTTGTTTTATTGTGTTAGTAAACTTTAATTCATCAAGATTGGTGGCTTGTGTAACGTGACAACGGAAAGGTTGCACTCCCTTAAAACTACTTTCTCATTAATTAAAGTTTATATGTTTGTGTCATTGGTGACTTTTATTAGTGCATTGATAACCTCTGTGTCTAGCTGAGCGTTGATCGGGTCGCCATGCCTCTGCCCTCGCCTGTTTATTAGATGCCTATGTATTCTATGGTCTGTAGAAAAGTAGGAGAAAGGTAAACGGGATAGTCATAAGTAATCATTAAGGGTTTACTCGCCGATAAGATTAGAACCAACGAGAAAGGACTTAATCTCGGTGCGTTGCATCGAACTATACACTTCATATAACACTAGCAATAAAACAAGTGACAAACTACTTATCATAAGGACAGCCCTCTTATTGTCTCAAGTATTTATCTGTGTACGTGTGTGCTACTTGCTGATTCGTGCCTATTGGTTTAGTTTATTATTTAATTGCAACCAAATCGTGCCAGTCTCTCAGGCTGAACCCCCTTGCGTTAGATTAGGTTGTATAGCTAACTTAATATATTAAAATACTGATTAGAATAACGAGATAATACGTTCCACTCTTAGTGATCGACACTCTACTTACCATTATATTCATACTGACCGGGTACACTGCTCGTTAAGTGTGTGTGTTATTGATAAGTCGGCTAAATATAAATTTAAAACTTGAGTAGGCATTAAAACTGCTAAACCGCAACGACACATCACGCGCATCAACATGCTTCAAATACGGTCCATGGGGTTTGCGAAGTTCAATGAATCGGAGAAACCTACTTGCCCACTGCACATAGTTTCCAGGTGTTAACATGGGTGGAGTATCTTGATTTCCAGCCTCATGACGAGATTGCTGACTGCTTATAGCTTCACACATCTTATGAAACCAGTGAGGTTCTCTGGACACTGAAGGATTGTTCTGTAGGTAATTTTGTTGCATTATTTGTTGTGGAGATAGTTGTGGTGAAGGAATGAATTGATGTTGTTGCACATATGCCTGATGTTGTGGATATTGTTGAGGAAATTGTTGTTGTTGAGAGTATTGTTGTTGTTGAGGATATTGCTGTAGCTGGTAGTAGTAATTAAAGTGTGGTGGTTGAGACATCGTGTAGTAGCTTGTGACGGTTAAGGATCTTTAAAGGATAAAGACGGTTGTTGTGTGAAGATTAGATAAGGATCAATTACTTGTACGGTTAAGCACTTGTTCGATCAAAATTGTTCGGTTACTGAAATTCGACTACTGAAATTCGATTACAGAAGTTCGACTACTGAAGTTCGACTACTGAAGTTCGACTACTGAAGTTCGACTACTGAAGTTCGATTGCTGAAGTTCGACTACTAAAGTTCGACTACTGAAGTTCGATTGCTGAAGTTCGACTACTGAAGTTCGATTGTTGAAGTTCGACTACGAAAGTTCGACTGCGAAAGTTCAACTACAAAAGTTCGACTACTAAAGTTCGACTACGAAAGTTCGACTATGAAAGTTCGACTACGAAAGTTCAACTACGAAAGTTCGATCAAGAAGTTCGATTACCAAAGTTCGGTTACGAAAGTTCGATCAAGAAGTTCGGTTAACCCAGAAGTTCGATTATATCACCTAACTCGGTGAATAATCAGTAGTTCGATGAACCAAAAAGTTCGATGAATACGAAGTTCGATGAATAGATATCTGAAGAACAGTAACAACTCGGATAAACAGTAACTAGTCTAACAATTCGGATTTCTTAATTTTTCCTTAGATCTAACCTTTTAACAACCTAAATTACCCCTAGGCGAATGATACCACTTGATGTTTTACACTATTATGAATTAAGCTACCACTAATTACCTACTAATTACCTACTAGATCTAGAGAGAGAAAGCTAGAGAGAGAAAGAGATGGAAGGGAGATGATTACACAATAATACCAAATGATTAGAATTCATCAACCAACACCCTTCCCTTGGATGGGAAGGGTATTTATAGTTTTACATGAGGTTGGGCTACTAGCCCTACATACTTAACATAATACATAATTAACAATAATAAATGATAAAACGACACAGCCCATGGGCCTTCTACACGGGCTGGGCCTAATAACAAACCTAAAGGCCTAAGCAACCTATTACAAATGATCAATACTTGAAATATTACAAAACGTGTTCCCAACAAAGACCAAGAGCTCCAATGATATAGATGCTTTGGGGGATCCTTAATCATGCCAACATTGATTATGCTGAGAGGATTTGGGAAGAATTCACTCATTCCATCCATTCATTCATTGAAGACAAGAACAATCAGGCATTACAGAAAACTGGAAAGAAGAAGATTAACTTTCTTATGATTCCAAACATCAGGTTTACTAAGTTGATAATCTTCCATCTTCAAAGTGTGTACAAGTTTCTCCCAAGATTGGATTCCCCACTCCACTTGCCAGATGATGAACATGTCCTTGGAAATATCAAGTTCGCTGCAAAGGGAACTAAACGTGAAGTCTTTAGGAAGGCTATTCCTGAAGACCTTATCATGAGTGAGATACTGAATGCTCCATACTATCAGGATTACTTGATGAAAGTAGACAAGCATCAAAGGTTCTTGGCTGGTGAACAAGTTAGTGATGCTGAATCCCCTGCTCCAAAACCATCTAAGTCTACAAAACAATAGAAGATCACCAAGCAAAGCAAGCCAAAACCCAAGAAGCGTAAGGAGGCATCAACTACTGATGATGCTCCGGGACATACTAAGAAACCCAAGACGGGTGATGTGGGTAAGAAACAGGGATCCAAGAGACCGAGAAAGTTGGTAGATGAATAAGTTCCCCTATCTAAACCAACTCTGCAAGATGAGGAGGATGATGTCCTTCAAAAGACCATGGAAGTTAGTGCAAAAGAATACGTAGAGTCAATGGGACAATCTACCAAAGGTGTGATCCTTAGAGAATCTGATACCGGAAGACTTCAACCACTGCCTAAAGTGGAAGGTAAAGGAAAAGGGATTGCCACTGACGAACAGGTTGCTTATACACTTCTGGATATCTCGTCTCCAGCATCAAAGACAACCACCACAAAATTCATTCTCAAGAGACGAACCTCTGAAGCCTCTAAAGAGACTGAAGATTCTGAAAGTACAAGGGAAAAGTCACCAAGTCAAGAGCTCGATCTTGACTCTAGTGACACTGAATCAGATGAGCCGGGAACCAAGGAAGTGAATGTTGGGAAAGGTGAGACGCAAGCTAAAGATATTGCAGGCCTTGATTCTGGCAAAACTGAGAAGGAGATTTCTCATCATGAGAAGGATTTCACATCTGATCCACCTTTTGAGAAGTTAAATGATGAGTTCATGTCCACTACTTATCAGAATGTACTAGAGAATCTAAAGCTGAGAACCGATGATCATTCTCATTTAGAGGAACCCGCCAGCTCAACGGGTACTTTGTCATCTCTCAAGAATCTGGATCATGACCCCACATTTGGGGATCAGTTTATTTCTGACAAGCCTACTGATCCTGAAACTGAGAAGACTAACGAAGAGAAGGAGGTTGTGTCAATGGTGTCCATCACTATTAAACAAGACACTTCAGCAGTTCCATCACTGGAAATTCTAACTCCAACGGTAACACTAACATCAGCAACCCACTCATCTGCAGCTACTACAACTGCTACAACAACCACCACCACGACAACTGCAACTCCTGCACCTCCATCTTCTTTCCCAAGCTTGGAGTCATGACTTGATGAAGCTCTTAAGCGTATTGTAGTTCTAGAAGGTCATAATCTACCCAAGGTTGTCAAACATCACAGCACTAGGTTGTCCAAGCTGGAAAATCTCAACATTGAATATAAGGTAAAGACTGCTGTAGATGAACACGTTGCTGAAGCAGTGGGTTGGGCAATGGAAGCACCCTTGAGAGCTCGCTTCAGAGATCTTCCCACTACTGATATGAATGAGATTCTTCTACAGCGAATATATGAAACAAACCTTGACCAAGGTCATGAAGACCATAGAAGATTATACGAAGCTTTGGAAAGATCAATTGACCATGACAACTCTGATCAACTCATGGAGGACCTGGCTGAAACCCGTAGAAAGAAAAAAGGGAGCCAGGACAAACCTAAAACACCTCCTGGGTCTCCTCCTCATCCACCCCCTCTTCCTCCTCCATCAAGACCATCTGGAGCTGCAGGCTCATCTGGGGCATCAGGATCACATCATGCATAACCACCACCTCGTCCTCCTGCATCATCTACCAAGGAAGATCAGACGAAACAATCTACAGGTCCAAGCTCATCGAAGAAAGCTGAGTCTACTATATACACTGCTTAGACGATTATTGACAATAGATTCAAGCCTTCTGTCTAGTCAATTCCTGAAGATCTTATTATGAATGAAGAATCAGCTATCAACGATCAAGATTCTTATTCTGATGATGAGGATGATATCTCCAATCTGCACATTCCAAATGTGAACCTGGGGAGAGATTGGTGGAAGTCTTTCTCAGAGGATGACAGATCTGACTCAACTTGGTCTGTACCTTCTGATGAGGCAAAGAAGGATTGGTGGCAACCTCTTCCCATAAGAGACAGACCTCCAACACCTGAATCGGCTTAGTCCATCCCTTCTTCTGATCCGCAAGTTCCTGATAGCAACTAGGCTGATGCTATTGTGTCCAGCTATGTGCCTCCTCCGGAAAACTCACTGCTTGCACAGACTGGAGACATGGGAGCGTTTATAGACTGGTACTGTAAGAAGCTAGGAATCACCAAACTGACACCTAAAGACTTGGAAGGGACAGCGTATGAAATTATCAAAGCCTTTCATCCTGATGTGGTTCATCTTCAGTACCAGATGGAAGAATGCCATAAGCTTCTGACTGATCAGGTTGACGAGGGAATTCTCAAGTACAATGTCAGCAAACCACTCCCTCTGGGTGGTCCACCTGGACAGGGTACCATCCAAACAGACTTCTTCTTCAACAAAGATCTGGAGTATCTCAGGTTTGGCAGCAAGAAGCATAAACAGGCGTTGTCAATTACTAAGATGAAAGTTACATATTATCCAGACATCGGGTTAGAACAAATGTTACCAGATCAGATGTGGATTGAAGAAGAATGCAATATGACATATCGGCTTCGTATGGTATATCGCACTGGTGGTTCAAGAGACATAAGTTCTACTTTGAAAGACTCGCTGATGAAGGTGATCGCAAGGCTGTACGATCTCGCATGCAGATCTTAAGCGTAGTCAGAGTTGAGATCTTCTCAATATATGGCTACGACTACATGAGGAAGATCGTCCTTTGCCGAGCTGATCTCAAAGAGCATATCATTGCAGAAAGTGACTTCAAACACTTGTACCCTAGTGACTTTGAAGATCTGTACCTGCTGAATCTTAAAGGTAAGCTGCACCACCTAACACCTCATGAAAAAAAAGACTCTTGCCACTGCCGTCAATCTATGGACCAGGGGCTTAGTTATCAGATAACGGGTAGGGGACTTTCAGCTTGGGATCGAGAGTTATCAGGCTCAACTCAACCTCACGAGGCCTCGATGGGAAGCAAATGACTTGGAATTCAAGCACGATTACACGGTTCTTGAGTCTCCAAAGGCTGTGGTGTTCAGAGATAGGTATGAGGTTCAGATGATCATGCGGTTCGATGAAATCCACAAGTTCAGTGATGGTACTCTACTGCAGATTAAAGAAGCACTGGACTACAGGGTCAAAGAGTACAAGATAAAAAGGGAAAAACCAGGGCGGTAAACTATGTTCTGGACAAAGAAAGATCTGGATATGAACAATGAGTTCATTCGTACCTTTCAAAAATGATTGAAGACAAGGAGGATCTTTCGCAGTCTGGAAAGTTATGTAGGTGGACGTGTTTGAGAGGGCGATTACAGACTTCTACAGAGAACTGAATGAGAATATCTTCTCTGTAATAATTAGTCCTCCTTTGTTGTTGTGTAATTATATTATGTTGTGAACTTTGTACTATTTAAGTAGTGATAAACATTGCCTTGTGTGTCGTCCTTACCTCCCTCACTTGTTGAGGGGGAGCAGTATGAGGTAAGTTTCAGTGCCTCATTCTTGATAAAAGAAGCGAAAGCTTCTTACTTTTGAATAGAATTAATTCAAACCTTTTTCAAACGATCTCTACTAATTCTGCTCAAAAGAACAAGTATTCCCTCTCAAGGGGGGAGTATTTGAAACTCTTTATACAAACCAATACAATCTTGTGAGACTCTTCCCGAAAACCTCAAAAAGCATATTTTAATCAAAGCTTTTCAAAAACAACATCAATATGCTATTTTTGAGGGGGAGAAAAATATAAATGGTGATTAGAATATAACTAAGTTGAAATGGCATCTCATGAGAGCGCAACTCAGACTTCACCAATGAATTGACGAAACAAAAACTGTCATTAATCGAAAGGACTTGTCCTGGCCGGGTAATAATTTCAAGCTGGTCTAACAAGTGGTGTAAGCGTGTCTCGAAGAGGACTTGTCTGAGTAGAGTGTACCGTTTCGAGAAACTTTCTGTGGACTTGACTAGGCCGGGTAATAATTTCAAGCTAGTCTAACTAGTGATGTAAGTGTGTCTCGAATCGTTCATGTACACTGAAAGTGGATCAATTCAAAAAGTGCGAACTCCACCCAACATGTACAAATTGATAATAAAATCATCCGAGCACATGTTAAGGGGGTGCATTTGAAAAATATAAAACTCTCAAAGTGTTAGCAAAATGTGTTTCATAATCATAAACACTTTGAGAGATTTTTCAAGGATTTGGTTAATGGCAACATAGGATAGTCATGAAGTTATAAGGTGGCTAAGGTTAGGAAAACCGTCCTATGATCCGCCAGAGCCGGAGGGATCTACCCAAGGACAATACCGAATAGTTAGTATTAGAAAGTCCTTAGGTATGATTATGAAAAAAGGAGTAATATGAGAAAGGAGAAAGAATGGGTTGAAGAATTAAAAAGAAATGTAATGAGAAAGGGTGAAAAGAAATAGCCCTCCAATTATTCAACCTTAGGGTAGAAACCGGGTTCAATTCATATGCTACTGATGGTTACTAAGGTAACACCGGTATTGAAGACAAGACGTCATTGACCCAGTGACGCACTGCACTAAACCTTCTAGCCACTTAAGTTCTCTTAAAAGGACTTGTTTCATTCTCACGGGGAACCCTGCATAATCTATCGACCGCTCATTACGAGTTATGTTGATATAGAAACAGGAGACACCGCACCAGTCTCCGACTACCAAAAATTGCACTTATCGAGTCTAGAGCCGCAAGATACATCAAAAGATCTCATAGGAACACATGTTACTTCTACACTGGTTGTTCAACATTAAGGACACCAGTTGTAAACTTATGAGTCCTACGCAGATCTTAGCATTCTGCCAGAACATTTATATGAGAAATTACAAATGTAATTCTCAATGATTGAATAGAAATTCCTGCCATGGTCAACATCAAACAACCCTGACAGCAGGTCACTTCGGTAATTCCTTGTGGATTAAGCTTAGTGTTTGCGGCGGTTTCAAATGGTCTACAGTCGTGGAATGAACTCCAGCGACTCACCTAATCGTTGATGTATTTCGGTAGATCTTGTAAGCCCTCTCGGGGGTATCCGATTCAGGGACGGCCTTGGCAAGGATTAGAGAAAGTTTTCACACTATGCTGTTAACAATCCCGAAATCCAAACCTATAAGTGCCGGACGTTTTATTGCTAACTGTTGATTACAGGAATCCCTGGCGGTTGCAGCGGTATGCCCAAAAGATGCCGATTCATCACCCCATGCTCATACTTCATCATAATAATCAGAGAAATCATGATAATTGAAAGACCTTCTACACTGCTTCCGCTACTCTGATGCTGAATATCATGATCCAGAAAAGTGTGAGCATGTCGGTCTAATGATCACTTTATCAGAAGGATGCAACAGTACAAAGAAAATGACACACAACCTACCAAAATTGATAATCACAACGAATGCTCAACGATCACACTTACCAAAGGAACATTCATCAGAAGATCACGACTTAAAGCTTACCAATTATGAAGAATCAAAGACTACGAGCTAGGAAATTAAGTTCATTAGAATGCTAGAATTCAAATTGAAATTTCCGGGGTGACCTCCCTTAGGGGGAGATTGTTAGGAATATAAATATTCATATGAAAGACTCGGTCACTCCGATATCTATTAGCATTAAGTTAGCTCGTAGGCTTATTAGTATTAGTTTAGTTATCGTAATATTAGTTTAGTCATAGTAGTATTTGTGGAATTGGGTCGGGTCTTTACCCACTGTCAGCTCACTCTACAGCCCATGTGGGGCATTTTATGTGTAACTATAAATACCCTTTCCCACACAAGGGAAAGGGTTGGATGTTCATTTGTTCTTAATCATTCAACTTCATTTTCTCTCACTAGAATATCCCACTTTCTCTCTCTAGATTCAGTTTATACATCAATCCAAGGTTGTCAGGATCGCGATCCTGCTCGTAGGATCGTACGATCCTACGATCCTACACACACAAAACGAGCAGGATCGCTACGGGATCGTAATTCAGGTAGGATCGTTACAGGATCGTAGGATCGCTCGTAGGATCGTAGGATCGTGAACGATCCGATCCTGTAGTTTTTTTTTTTTTTTTTTTTTTTTTTTTTTTTTTTTTTTCTCGCAAAAAAAAACTGTTTTTAAACATTATAATTGGATAGATCGGTTGAGTCATGTGGTAATAGATAGTCTATGATAAAGCGAATTTTTAATATTTGTGTGTGACCCCTATTATTTAAAGTTTTGTTTCAAGATTTATTGATGTTCTAAATCTATGACATATCCTAGCTAGAATGAGTATCGTTCACGATTTATCTCAAGTTGCCACCTAACTATAGCTACATGGTGTGTTGGCCATCTAATAAAGAGTGTGGCAAGTCTATATAACTAATTAGCATAGGTCCCAGAGGCGCTTTTCTTTTTTTTTTTTTTTTTTTTTTTTTTAAACTATAATTAAATCTCTAGTCAATGGGAAGTTCTAATATCTGAATGCAAAACTCTAAAAGCATATTTATATAAACGGAATATATGTATGATGAGAAACATATGAATGATATTTATTATTTTATACAATAAAACTTCTATAATTTAATAGTGTTGGGATTAAAATATTTTATTAATTTATCGATAAAAAATATATATTTATAACATGTATAGATAAATAGTGTTATATTATCAATACAGAAGATATATGCTAAACTGTGTATAATTAAATATTGAATTTAGTACTATATGTTTTTGATGTATGGCTTATGTTTTTGAGAGAAAGGTTTTTAAAAATGGTTTGTATACATATGTAAAGGAAAAGTCGAAAACGATCCTAGGTAGGATCCGATCCTACGATCCTACGATCCCGATCTTGCAAAGCCGAAAACGATCCTAGGTAGGATCCCGATCCTGACAACCTTGGTTTATACATCAATCCGACCTTGTGTTATGATATCCAATATCTTTCAACCAAAATAAAAAGGTGCATGATAGTTATAAAATTTTGGCTGGAAAATGTTAGGCTGGAAAAAAAATTTGGGGGGAATTTTTTTTTCCCAGGGGGGGGGGAGGTATGGTGCGAATATACAAAACCTTCCATAAAGAATGAAAGAAAATGCAATAAAGTTCCTGTAGTTTGGTGTGAAAAAAATGAAGGGGAAGGAGGGGGTGATTTGTACACTTTTCTACCAAAATCAACTTTTCCTATGAACCAACTTCTCTCTCTCTCTCTCTCTATATATATATATATATATATATATATATATATATATATATATATATATATATATATATATATATATATATATATATATATATATATATATATATATATATATATATGTATGTATATGTATATATATGTATGTATGTATGTATGTATGTATATATGTGTGTGTGTGTGTGTGTGTGTGTATACATCTCTACAATATATATAACAGGAAACGTTACACGTAGATTAATCAAGATATGTCCACCTCATTGCCATGTAATTGTGATTTAAAGCCATGTCATCACATTTAGTCCACCTAAGCAATGATTAATTTATTAAAATCTAATTAAATGATTAATTTATTAAAATCGGATTAAATTTTTTTAAAAATAAACCTTTGCGAGATTCGAACCTGAGTCATTTAATCCACATACAAATGCTTCAACCACTAGACCAAGCCAGTTTTTGGGATTTATAATTCAAAATAAGTAAGTCATGCTTAAATAATTCATATTGCATGGATAAGTAGGAGAATCCTACAACTTAGGTTCATATCATCGGTATCCCTTCCTTCAAGCTAAAACGTGCACACACAAAACCCTAAAACAAAAATCCCGAACCAAAAAACAAACAGATATTCATTAAAAAAAATGAGCCGCCATCATCATCATCATCATAATTTCAATGGAACTCGGTTGAAGAAATATTGATCCAAAGGTATGTTATGCCTACTTATAACTACATTAGCATGAAATTTTATTTTTTATAATTGTATGTTTATGCAATCAGATTGCAATCTTGCCATTGCTCTTGATGGGAACTACATGAAGGTATCTTCTATTTTTCAGAATTTTGTAGAATATAAGCATCCATATGGCTATTGAATACTATTATGTGTGCTTAATAGCTTACAATCGCTCATGCATTGACAAGGTAATCTTTTGTTGACCATAGTTACACAAATTATCTATTTGTATATCTGCGTATTGAGCTTGGGACGACTGTGGAAGTTTGATAAACAATATGCTTTTATGGTTTTATGTGGTCTTGAGTTTTTTGTTTGCTTGAATTACCAACATTTAAACCACTTTTTGTATAATAATGCATGTCCTTGAGTTGGATGTGTATACGTTCTTTTTTCATCTCTTGCTCTTCCAAGATCATGGCAATATGTAATCAGCTTACATTTTAAGGGAGTTTTTGGTTTGAGGGTTTTGGTGTTTGGGTGTGTAACTGTGTATGCAGTAGCGGAACCATAAAATTCAACGATGGGGGGTTGGAAATATGCCATGAGAGGGGTTAAATTACATAATATGATATTTTTACTAACAAGTCGGGCCTGGTTTGAGTTAAAGCTAAATAAAAAAAAAAAAAACTCTAATCTAGTACATCGATACTAATAGAAGTCCGTGTGTCGATATAAGAAAACTCTGTTAAAGTTTGTAAATTCTTGAACATTTTATGATAAAGTTAGGCTTTATAAACAATAACCAAACACATGACTAAGAACAAAATACACGTAATTTGATCTTTATTCCCGCTAGAATGTCGTGGAGGGCATCCCCCCACTCCTTTCTACGTGGCTCGGCCCCTGTGTGTATGGTATAAACAAGGGTGTGGGTTTGAGGAAATGTGATTTATGCCTAAAAGTTTGAAAATCCTCCATTCACATTCTTATTTCATTCTGGTATCAAACCATTTTCTAACTGATACCTAGCATTTTTTTATAGGAAGTTTAGAGTATCTTCTCATATGTGGTGTACAGTGTTTATGAACCCACACATCTTTATGTTTGTACTATATTTCCCATCTATATGCGTTCAGGTTTCATATTTCTAAACTGCCACCTCATCCGAAACCTATTTATGCAGGCCAAGCCAGAGATAGTGGATAAGATATGCGGCATAGTGTGGAAGCACCTTGCTCTAAAAGATGACATTTCGGTCAATGGTGTCAAAGTTCTCATCACTAGGAGCTGATTCACTTGACACTGTACTGCACACATCTATTGAAATTTTATTTCTAGTCTTTTCTTAAGCAACAACCAGTACTCAATTTCATTCAATATTTTATTGATTCGTTTGCATGATAATTGTGATTCTTGGGAATAGTTAATTGTCTTATTCAATACTTGCACTGTTATAAATTTAAACGATTGTTGCAGGCGTGAAGTATGTGCCAAAGGTACTCGATTTTGATGCTGCTGTTGTTCGGGACACATGTTAATGGCAGTTAGTACTAAAGAAGAATTTGTACATATTTGCAGCCCCAGACTTGGAACGACCATGCTTGATTTTGCAGACGGTGTTGTCCCGGATGTAACAGTATCCTATTCTAAAAATGTTGCACGCAACGCACTGAAAACCACATCAGTAACAAACATCAATAGATATAAAAGAAAATCAGGTGGTAAATTGTCAATTCAACTATGTAACATGTTTATTTGTGACTGTGAGGTCAGGTGCTAAGATATGGTTAAAGAGAAAATTATAGTTTTCTTGTAAATTGGTGATCGTTACAACTTGCAGGTAATCGTCATGTTGTCTTGGGAGCCACTGAGTCTCATCCTGATTTGGTTAGTCTTTTATTGGGAACCATAAGTATATGCTTATTTTGCATTGTTGGATCCTTATCATTATGTGTGCTTACATGCTAGATTATAAAAAGAGCGGAGATAAAGTGCAGGCAATTGTTAGTATTTAGTTCATGTAACAGCATCTTGTGATTTTTGAAAGAGGATATTCCAAAATTTTAAGAAGCCATATCACATAATAGTCAAACTAAACATATGATGTTAACTATAATACCCAAGAACGTTGGGATGGTTTATGAGTTCCTTGCTGTTGGGATGGTTAATTAGTTCCTTTAGTTTATAAAAGAACATTGGATGACATTTCGTTTGGGTTTAATCAATAATAAAAATGCGATTTTGTGGTGTCTCTACTTAATCCTCCACTTGCCATTTTCTTTGCAGATGTTTCATCAAGCCTGCACACCCGGTGGTATACTTCACGGTATACGTTCATCGAGAAGACTTGAAGCATCTTAGGGATGCTCCTTTTGATAAATTTGAACATCAGCTCCGTAAAGATATTGAGGTTATAAAACTCATACACTTTAGTAAGTTTTTGTTTAATTTGTAGTTCATTAATTCTCAAGTACACTAACTTTGAACATCAGCTCCCTAATTTTTTAGTCAAAATTGTGTTTTACTATTAATTACTTAACCTGATATGTTTGTTCATCTTTACTCAGTATTGTGTTTCACTACACTGTAAAATGTGTTTGCGGGTTGGTCTATTTGAACATCATCTCCTTTTTTCTTTAATGTCCTGCACAATTCAGTTGAATTGACCATTTATCATTATTGAAAATAGTAGCTACTTTGTATAGATTAAGTGATAGAAAAAGGGGTGGGCGGAGAGAGAGCATCCAATAATATCGGGTGAAAACTACGTGTTAGATGTTGCATTAAGCGATGAAAAAGATATCTATCCATATGGCGCTTCTTCGAGTTCACACAAAGGAACATATTATCTGTTACACCCCGTGCCCGCTTAGACCAAAAATTAAAACTTTTTACGCGGAAACGCTTGACTTTTACGGACATCTGGTTACTCTTTTGACCATTGACAAAAATATATAAATTTCAAACCTTGAGGCTATTTTTAAATGAATCTACACTCAATTACCTTCGAAACGACAGGTGGCACGACCCATGACGACTTACAGATTAAAAGATATGATTTTTCAAAGTTTAAAAAAAATCTAACAGACACCTCCATCCGATCGGATCGCCAGCCATCCGAATCGGATGGAGCCTGCTGATCCACCAAAAACACGAAAACGTCCGTAACTTGCAAACCAGACCTCAAAACTTAACCAAACTTTCCAGATTTACTTGGTACACTATTTGGCTCATTTTCATATAAAAACATTCACCGTTTGACCTCCCGAGATAGTACTTCTCATATTAGACACATTAAATCCATTTTGACCCAATTCACTACAAAACCACTTATCCCCTTTCATTTTCTCACCAAACTTGACCACTAACATTACTTTAACATATAAAACATGATCCATAAGCACTTGACCCGTTTACAACCCAAAATGGGTATATTCATACATTTGCCAAACACCCCCTTAAACAATGTTCATAACACATTAAACACACTTTGACTCATAGTTAGACCACCAAATCGTTATGACTCCATTAACATACATTTTGACACTTGAATTTGCATTACAAATCATAAAAGGACTCTCGGGGGTACAACCTTGTCAAGAGCTCGGTATTCTACCTAGCTCTACATCCTTACCAAATACTTCTACCATTGCATATCCCAACCTTTGACCTTAATCCAAGCCATAGCGTCACACATGAGCCTACAAAACATTAAACACTTAAACCGTAAGCACGAATGCTTAGTAAGTAAAGCGAACATAATATATCATTATACCTCATTCAACACATTACACATTATACAACCATCAATCCAACAACATTGAACATAACTACATACCTTAATCACTTAAGCCTTAACCTTCCCTTTTTCCTTAGGCCACTCTTAACTAACACATCCACTAACCCTATAACCTCTTACACAAGACTACCATTATACTAAACAACCAAAATCTTAACACATTAGCCACATAACACATAATGTATAGAAATTATTATAACTTTACATTATACCGGTTTACTTACCTTGATTCCAAGCTAATGCTATCAATAACATCATCATCATCATCCTCATCTTTTATCACCACCATCATCACCATTCTTACTTCCTAACCATAATCATAACATCAAGACTCATTAACATAACAAATCATGATCAAGGGTTATAAAACCCATCTAAACTTAACCATCATTCTTTCCATACCTTCATATGATCATACCATGATCATATGATGAAAACCCACTTAACCCATAAACCTTAACCTCATTAATCATTAAGATAGTGATACTTACTTGTGGAGGATCATAGCTAAGGATAGCCATAAGCATTAAGACTTGATCACCTTCTTCTTCTTGGATCATCATCTAACTTTCCCTCTCTTTTTCTTTCTCTAAAAACCGGCCTCATCTCATCTAAATAATGATGGAGGAGTCTAGAACTCCCTAGATATATTAGTTAGGTGGTATCTTTGGACTAATGGCAAGAATGGCCCCTCAAGTCTCATTCCTTCTTATTTAGCCACTACACACTTTATCACATAATTAACACTTGGCAACCTAGGTCCCTTTAGCTTATGCATCATACTTTATATTACTACATTAGTCATACTTCGACTATTAGTTTGACTATCGGGTTTGACTAAAACGCAACATTTGTTGACTTGCCAATCACATAAGGTCTTTCGTCCACTTTCATCTAGGGTGGGGTCCAAGTACCCGGGAAACGGGTCTAACAATTCTACCCTCCTTATTTAGATTTCGTCCCCGAAATCTCTCGTCTAATACTAACAAAACTTAGTCACATAATACACCTTGTTCCTAGTACATTTGATTCCTAGTTTATTTAGTTCCAGCGATCTAAGTGATCTTGCAACTCTATGCATACTATAACACATCATATACCTTAACCCACATTACTTCCCGCTTGCTTCCATAGCCTTACAACTCTTGCTTAGATTATTACCTAATATGAGACATACTTACTATGACTGGTCATCATTCTAATCCGTTCTATTACCATTACATCCCATTCTCGCCTGCTTTATCCTCCATTCTCATTCTTTGACTACTTGATACTTAAGAAACTCAAGCCATTAAATTTGCATAATTACACTTAGCTAATACTTTTACATTTTATCAACATCACTTATCCATTTCTTTTATGTCTCTACAATTACCTCATTCTTTTACTTCTTTCTTCCTGCCATTTTCGCTTACCTGTATAGGTCTTATAGAAATATTACATGAATTGAGTTTATAACATCATACTTTAAGGTTTGCATCACATTACACATGACACTTATCATCCATTATTTCCATTACTCACCTTTTATACCACGCCACAATACGTATTATAACATTTCTAAGCATCATTACAATTCTATAATTTCTTCAACTTATACTTAAACATAGGTTTCTCTTAAGTCTTACTAAAATTCGTACTCTAATTTAAACCCTCTTATCTTAATCTTTATAATTTCTAACTAATTCTAGACCTCCACTTCCTACTTCTCTAAGCCTACTCGTGTCATGTCGGCAACACATAAGCCCACTCATTCATGCTTCCTCATTTACATGGAAAGGCATCCCAATCGATGTAAATCAAGAAACATAAACTCATGGTTATATATATTTCCAACACAACACAAGTACTCCTATTTCCTAATTTAACTTTTATTCTCTCATTCTTTTTATTATGTTACTTTTACCCTTCTTAGACTTGGATCCATAACATTATCACATTCATTATGGGGATATTTTTATATGCCATGGACGTAGGCAACCCCTTGCCGGTGAAGGCAATACTTTTCATCCCAAAAAGGATCTTTAACACTCATCCCGAAGGATTCTTTAACATTCCTTTACTTGGTCATCCCGAGGGATACCATATTTAACATTCATCCCGAAGGATCATTAACATTCATCCCGAAGGATCATTAACATTCACCACTTTACCACTTTCACATTTTAACATCGGATCCAAGCCATTAACATTTTACCCTACATACATTATCTCATCTATTTTATCTAGTGAAGACAAGCTCATAGAGCATATGAACCTGCTTATTAAAATTACACATTTCTATGTGTTTATCATCTTGCATTATAAATCCGCATTAGTCATTTTCACATCTTTACTTTACCCTTTAGCCAATTTGACCTTCTCTGTATTTAAATCCTACATAGGTTAATTTCATTCTTTCGTTAACATCATTCATTCTTCTAACACTTCTTAAGTTGTTTCCACAATCTTATCTTGCTTAATTCTCACATCACATCCTCTCGCTTAGCTCATCACGTTTTGCTATTCAACACTTTCATCATAATAATCACCGCTAATGGAGCACATTAGCCGTGATATAATAATTTCCAAACAACACTTTAACCTCATACATACTCATCTCGTTCTCTCTTACAATTTTAGCTCATCGCATTCTTATTCTCATACCTTACCTCATTTCTTAAATTAATCGCATTCTTATTCTCATACCTTACCTCATTTCTTAAATTATTTATGTATTTAAGAGATATTATTCTATCTCGCCTTTTACATATCTACCATTCATGGATCATTAACTATAACACGCTCATTAGCGTCACCTTTTCTTCGTACACATTCCATTACATATGTTCGTTACGTTTACCACATAATATTTCATTACATTTTGGCTTTCGCACTTAACTCATCTCATTACTTATCTAAGCATTTAGAGCAATACCGCTCTTGGTCATCATTTACATATCATTTTGCTTATATCTCATTTTATAACCTTTGTTTTTATTAGACATTTATAAATTAATACGTCAAGTCATTTTCGCTTTCCTTACTTGTCATCATAACATCGTTATCTTTGCTACACATTCATGTACATAATCCTCCTACCTAGTCATTTCATTCTCGTTTACATTCTTAATTTATGGCAATTAACTCTTAGTAATCAAACTTTTTCGTTTATTTTCCATCCTTTATATACCCACACTTTATCGCAACCTCACGCTTAAACTTAGCCTCACGTACTTTACCTTACCGTTACCCCGTCCCTATACCACTTTAACATTAGTCTTTAGTCACTAAATTTAATGAGGTCATATGTTAGTCACAATTCATGCCATCCTTTCCTATCTTCATTCTTTAACCCTCAAGTCATCAAACACCTTTATTAACTCGTTAGTTTCATCTTGTCTTTTCACACTATACATTAGTACATTCAATATCATTACGATCCATACTTTAAGCGTCATTACTTAATCTCATTCGTTTTCCTTATGTCAACAAACCCTTAACAATTAGCGTGTCAATTCCATCTTATCATTACACATTATAATTTAGTACACTTTTCGTCATCATGATCCATTATTAATGCGTTAATACCTTAAGTGACTTATTAACCCCATCTCTAATACCATTTAGTATCTCTCTTCACATCTTGCTATTGCTATTCTTCTCTAACACACAATCTCATGTTGTTTACCATTACGTTGATCCACTTACTTACACATCTACAACTCAAGTATAAACTTATTCTTACATTCGTCAACAACTCACTACGTGTCATCTTTATTTTAGACAAGTTCTATATAATGCTTGTCCATTACAATTTACACATTTTCTATATGTTCTTACAACGCACTTTTACTATTACCCGCCAACCCTATGTTGACCATATTCTCAACTTATACTATCACTTCCTTTTAGTCTATTCGACTTTTAAGCATATAAACCTTACATAGATTTATTCTATAACATTCTCATTAATCTTATCATACACATTTCAAACATTTTAACATGATTATATTCATGGTTTACAATTCTTTCTAGCACACTTCATATCACTTATTGTTGATATAAATAATGCCTAAACACGTTATTAATATTTTTCGATATCTCTACGTTTTGATAATCACAAAATTTAAAATCATTAATCGGAAAATTATGACGTAAACATGTATTTAGTTGTAAATATCTATTTCTACAACTCAAATCACTTAAGGTATGAATGAACTAATGCTTAATGCATTATATGATCAAAGGAACATTTTCTTAAACACTAGATTTTTTATAAAATGTCAAAAACAATTTATATCTTTTAGAAAAACATTTTAGGTAATAAATAAAAATGTTTAATTCATTATAAATTTATGAATTCAAATTTTCAACCAAAATCAGTAAAATGTTCCAGAAAAACCTTCCCCACAAAAAGACAAAACTGGGTAACGGCTGGCTTGGGCGGCCCCCTTAATTTTGCTAGGCGGCCCCCTTAAAATTAAGGGGACCGCCCCCCTATTTAAGGGGGCCGGCCACGCTCTAGTAGCTTTCCAGCTATCCAGTTTTCTGCCTATAAATACCAGCCTTCCCCTGGATTTTTACTCACCTTTTGGACCCCAAACCTTCTGTTTTAAATCTTGTAAATCCTTTCTAAAAACCCTTTGATCATATTCTCTTAAGCATTGGTTTTCAAGTGATCCAAGCTTCCACCATCAAAGTGCAAAAGAAGAATACTCCTTCAACTAGAGAAGAAGTATTATAGCTTAACTCATATCATCATTGTAGTTGTGTAAAGTGTTGTATAGTTGTGATAAGTAGATCTAAGTGTAAATAACTACTTGCCAAGTTTATAAACACACAATTAGTTGTTTTGAGTCATCAAGATACATAATTCATATGTATATTGAATTTTTAGTAGTTATTTTTATAATTAAGGGAGCGTTTGGCATAACATTTTGAAAGAAATTTTTGAGTCAAAATCTAAGTTTTCACCTTTTTCAATAAGTTACTTAACATAAACACTCGTAAGAAATAGCTAGATATACAATCTAATGTTTGTCTAGCCACATTTCAAAGTAGCTTATGACGTATAAAGGAGCGTTTGGATATTTTTGATTTCTTATCATAATATCCATGTAACTATTCTTTAACATCATAAAATACATGTTAAACGAGTTAAAAATTAAAACTAAGGAACATTGTAAACTACTTCTTAGGATTAAAGTTTTAGAGTCGAAGTATGTTTACGTTCCACACAAGTAGCATATATAATATATGCATGTCATTTTCTTATTTTTGTTTGTGTGTTGCTTTCTTGTATAGGTGAAAATACCTAAAGCTACAGTCGGTGATCTCTCCAAAACCAAGGCCTACATTCCAAAAGTCTCCAAAACTCCCGGCATATCTCCTTCTGTTGCATGTTTCTATCGGCCCATCGAAAATAGAAACATTCACGAAGGTAGAGTTGTCGAACCATCTTTCTATCAATCCGATCAAATCGAGCGAATGTTCTCAAATGTTCGTCTCGATTGTCTCTTCAAAATTAATGAGCCAATCATTCCTCGCTTCGTTCTAGACTTCTATAGCCAAGTGACGGTGCAAACCGATCAATATGGCTATATTCTTATTTCCTTTATGATCCAAAACGAATTTATCACTCTCAATCTAGCTCAGTTTGGTCAAATTCTCCAAATTCCTTACAACGGTCAAGCCGTTTTCTCAAATGAATGGGATCTCTCATCTCTTGAGAAAAATCGGCCTCAGAATGGTCCGTACTATTCTGATATTCCTTCTCCTGACGACATTCGTGGACTTCTCGAGCTAGAACGTGGTACGACTAGCCGAAGGATCAAGTCGAAAAATGTCGAAATTCATCCAAACCAAATCATCCTTAAAGCGCTAAGCCCCGACATGAAGCGTTGGGAAGAACTCATTCGCGAGAATGCGTTCGGTACCGGTGGTCACCGTGATCATCTCACGGCGAGCATTGCTCACATGTTGTATTGTATTGTTGCAGTAGAACAATACAATTTGGCTTACCTCTTTGTCTATCGCATCATGTCAGCCAAAAACACTCCCAACGCCAACCTTCCTTATGGCATGTTCCTCACCCGTCTCTATCGTTATGTATTGGAAAATTTCCCTCATCTCGAAAGTAATGTTTACCTATTCGTTCATCCCGTCCTACGCCCTCTCTCTCGTAGCCAACTTCGTCGATCTCGTAGTGACAAGGGCAAATCTAGACGCCCTAATCTCTACGCACCTCGTAGTTCCACATGTCATCGGGGAGATGATGATGAGGAGGAGGAAGGCATCTCACGTGTCAGTACTCCATCTCCCACGTGGTTCGTGGATAATCTCCCGGAACTTAACTATTCCGATTATCAAGTTCCTCGTCCTTCCGTACAAACCGAACAAATCCTATTTGAACGACAAACCACATTACTCAACACAACTCAACAGATGCATGAAGAAGTTAGAGGTGGTTTCAAGTCGATAGGGAAAGCTTTCAAGAATATTTTCGGAAAGAAGAAAAGATGAGATGTGGAAGATGACTTATTAGAACTATATTGTGTTTAGACATTTTATTTTGTTTTGTATTTGAGAATTATTTATTTCTTGCATGTTATAGTATGTTAGTATCTATATTTTTTTTATTAGAAATTGAATGCTATGCTTAAATTAATATGCCTACTAATGATTAATAACATGCTTATTCTATAATATAATTATTTTTAGCCTTAATGTATACATGCTTATTTAAACATGCTTATACCACTATTTAATCATTCTTCATGTACATGATTCAAATGGAGCTTGCTGCAAATACACCCTAACAATGACCCTTTTCTGGAAATTTTTCAAATTTGGTCGCCTGGGAAAACATCAGATGGGCGGCCCCCTTAATTCCCTAGGCGGTCCCCTAAATTTTAAGGGGGCCGGCCAGCAATTAAGGGGACCGGCCATCTGGGCAGTGAAATTCACTGTTTTCTTTTGCATCATGTGACCCCTTTTATCTAGCCCCAGCTACCATTTCTCTTAATGGACGAACTGGTATTGGAATCTTACAACAAAACCTCAAAAATTTTCCTAAACTAACCACATTTTCATATTATAAATTCCCTCTAAACAATCACCTCTCATTCCATCATCCTTCATCATCCCAAATCACCATGTTATCACCTAAATCCTCCATCACTAAGACTCCAAGGAAGCAAAGACTTGTCATCATACCACCAAAACAACTTTTCCTAGACTTAACCCAAGATGACACCAAAACTCCATCACCACCACCTCAATGTTCATCCCCAAGTGCACCAAATGCACCATCAAAAACACCATCTACTCATGGCACATCATCCTCCTCCATACCATCCACTTCATCCATCAATGACTATATCAACTCCCATCTATCATCATCACCACAAAGAGCATCATCACCACCTCCCACTCAAGAACCTCTATCCACTCAACTTGCCATTTCCTTATCACCCATCACACCTCTTGATGCTCACTTCTCACCATCACCAATCCCACAACCATTCTTTCCCATACCTTGGGCATTGCTTGAAGCCCATGGTGACAATTGTCTTTGTTGCAATCATAACCGGACCATAATCTTTGGTCTTAGAGATGAGATACACTACATGTTTTCATCACTTGAACACATGATTACCAACCCACCACCACCACCACCCCCACCACCTTCACCCACTACACCACCACCACCTCCATTTTCACCCAATTAAGCATATGTAATGCTTAATTAAAAATAATTTTCAAAACCATTTTGTGTGCAAGCCCCATGGAAGATCATGTACTCCTAGAATGATTATGTAGATTGCATTACTTACTAGCTTATGTAGGATTAAATGTAATCTTGTATGTTTGTGTATTTATACACAACATTTTTAATGAATATATTTCTTTTATATGCATGCTTATTTATTTTATTTTTTTTTGCTATATATATGCTTGTGCTTCTAATATTTTTCTTGCAAGAATTCCATATATCGATTCATTTATGCACACAAACGAGGGGGAGTACACACCTAGGGGGAGTCATCGTCCCGACAAATCTCATAACTAATATTTGTCGGCTTAACCTTTTTGATTCTACAAAAAGGGGGAGAAATAGATATAAACTCACTAAATACTTGTCTAAAAACTAATCTTTAGATTTAATGAGTTTAGATTTTGTAATCATCAAAAGGGGGTGATTGTTGATATAAATAATGCCTAAACACGTTATTAATATTTTTCGATACCTCTACGTTTTGATAATCACAAAATGTAAAATCATTAATCGGAAAATTATGACGTAAACATGTACTTAGTTGTAAATATCTATTTCTACAACTCAAATCACTTAAGGTATGAATAAACTAATGCTTAATGCAATATATGATCAAAGGAACATTTTCTTAAACACTAGATTTTTTATAAAATGTCAAAAACATTTTATATCTTTTAGAAAAACATTTTTGGTAATAAATAAAAAGGTTTAATTCATTATAAATTTATGAATTCAAATTTTCAACCAAAATCAGTAAAAATGTTCCAGAAAAACCTTCCCCACAAAAAGACAAAACTGGGCAATGGCTGGCTTGGGCGGCCCCCTTAATTTTGCTAGGCGGCCCCCTTAAAATTAAGGGGACCGCCCCCCTATTTAAGGGGGCCGGCCACGCTCCAGTAGCTTTCCAGCTGTCCAGTTTTCTGCCTATAAATACCAGCCTTCCCCTGGATTTTTACTCACCTTTTGCACCCCAAACCTTCTGTTTTAAATCTTGTAAATCCTTTCTAAAAACCCTTTGATCATATTCTCTTAAGCATTGGTTTTCAAGTGATCCAAAATTCCACCATCAAGGTGCAAAAGAAGAATACTCCTTTAACTTGAGAAGAAGTATTATAGCTTAACTCATATCATCATTGTAGTTGTGTAAAGTGTTGTATAGTTGTGATAAGTAGATCTAAGTGTAAATAACTAGTTGTGTTGTTAATAAGTAGTGTAGAAGTAGTTGTGAAGTAGTTGTGAAGTAGTAGTGGAGAAGAAGTCGTGAAGCCGTCGTGAAGCAGTCGTGATTAAGTTGTGTAGAAGTTGTGTACAAGTCGTGAGATTAGTTCTAGCTACGATTAGAACTCGACATCTAGCTTTGTGTCGTTAAACCGGTGTAAGCTAAAGTTGTGTAAGGTTTCTCCGCCATAAGGGAGTTTGTTGACATAGTGAAGAAAACTCTCGAGTAGGTGACTCAGGGAGTGGAGTAGGGCAAGGAAGGTGTCCTTGTAGCCGAACCACTATAAATCTTCGTGTTGTGGTTTGATATTTCCATCTCTATCTTTCATTTCATTATATTTACTTTACTTGCATTGCTTATCTATATTTGTTTATATTTGTTCATATTGATCAAGAGTTGAATTCACATAAGATAGAATCGAAGTTTTTAAAAAGTGAACAAAAGTTTTCATAATTTAAAAAGACGTAAAACTATTCAACCCCCATTCTAGTTTTCCACAATTGGTATCAAGAGCCACGTCAAACAAGATTTTTAAAATAAACTGTATTTTAAAACTTGAAACTATCTATGGAATCTGAAAAATATTTAGAAGGGCAATCTATGCAAAGACCACCACTATTTGAAAGTGATGGATTTCTTTATTTGAAAAATCGATTCGAAACTTATGTGAAATCAAAAGATCTAGATCTTTGGCATGTTATTACTAATGGTGATTTTTTACCTTTTCAACATAATCTTGAAACTAAAAAGGATGAAATAGTACCTTTTGAAAAACAAAGTGATGATTTAAAAAGAAAGCTTTCTAAAAATAATGAGGCAAAAATGGTTATTTATAATGCGTTACCACGTAAAGAATACGAAAGGATCTTTATGTGTGAAACCGCAAAAGAAATTTGGAACTCTTTACTAATAACTCACCAAGGTAATAGTTAAGTCAAAGACAATAAAATAGATCTTCTTGTTCAACAATATGAACAATTTACGATTCCGGAAGAGGAATCAATTGATAATGCTTTTGCTAGGTTTAACACAATCATCACAAGTTTAAAGGCACTTGATGAGAGTTTTTCTAGTAAGAATTTTGTTAGGAAATTTCTTAGGGCTCTTCATCCAAAATGGCGAGCTAAAGTTACGGCGATTGAAGAATCAAAGAACTTGTCAACTCTTCAACTTGACGAGTTGATTGGCAACTTGAAGGTCTATGAAGCAATAATCAAGAAAGACTCCGAGATGGTCAAAGGAAAGAAAGAGCAAAGCAAGTCAATCGCGTTGAAAGCTAGGAAAGCATCAAGTGACGAGGATAGCTCAACCTCCGATAGTGATGACGAAGAATATGCCATGGCCGTAAGAGACTTCAAGAAGTTTTTTAAAAGACGAGGAAGATTCGTTAGACAACCACATGACGAAAGAAAGACACTCCAAAGAAACAAAGACGACAAAGGTAGCAAGAGCGAGAGGAAGTGCTTCAAATGCGGTGATCCAAATCATCTCATCGGAAGATGTCCTATGATGTCAAA
The DNA here is from genome assembly GCA_021014915.2 of Artemisia tridentata subsp. tridentata. Taxonomy (NCBI): domain Eukaryota; kingdom Viridiplantae; phylum Streptophyta; class Magnoliopsida; order Asterales; family Asteraceae; genus Artemisia; species Artemisia tridentata. The sequence goes on along the minus strand of CP139501.1, from coordinate 265,833,906 downwards.
GGAGCAAAACCAAAAGGCGTTCGTTGGAGGAGCATGGAGTGATAGTGACGAAGACGAGAAAGAAACCACAAAGGAGGAGAAATGTCTTATGGCTAAGACATCAAGTGAGGTACATTCCGAAACTTAATACTTTAGTGATGAATATTTATCATTAGATGAAAAAGACTTAGATAGCGAATATAATAAATTATGCAAACCAGGTAAAAAAGTAATGAGTAAAAATAAATCACTAAAACATAATAATAACCAATTAGAAAAGGAAATACTAGAATTAAAAATTAAACTACATAACTTAGAAAAAGGGAAAGAAGTTTTTGAATGTAGAACATGTCAAGAAACTAAAAATGAAAACGAAATACTTAAGAAAGAAATTTGTAAACTTAACAAATTCGAAAATAGTAGTAATTCACTTAGAGAAATAATAAGTATTCAAAGGATATCAGGAGATAAAACCGGATTAGGATTTAATTCAACTAAGGATTCAAATAGTGAAACTAAAAATGTAAAGTTTGAATGTGAAACTAGTGAGCAAAAACCTTTACAGTCAAAACCTAAGTATATACTTATGAAAGATAGAAAAATAACCATAGCTAGTAATGAGGATGTAAAAAACTTTTATAAACCATCTTTAAAAAATGAAATAGAACACTTTAAACCAAAGTTAAGGTCAAAAACACCTCCTCCTAGAAGACCACCTAGTCCTCACCCTCGGCCTAAAACTCCTCAACCTAGAAGAAATCAAAATAGACCAAACCGTCAAAATAATAGTCACCCAATGTGGAATTATCCAAATCCACCAAGTTTTAATCCTTGGGGAATACTTCCACCATATATGCATCCGAGTCAATTGCAAACCATGTTTGGTTCAAACAACTATGGACCATTCAGACCATGGGGACCAAGTGGCTAGAATTTCAACTCATCGGGAAAGTTGGAATCTCTTTCGTAATTGGCTTTTATAAGTCAATACTCTTTGAAGTTTTTGAAGACCACATGTTGAAGACAAAAAGGTACGCCTCTCTTTCATGCTCACCACTATATGCGTAGATTAATAAACTAACCTATTGCATGCCCCCTTTAGTCTTAAATGCTTAGTTTAATAAATACTTATGTGTTTGTTAGTAAGTTCTCTTCTTATATACCAATATTACTATAAAATATATATATATATATATATATATATATATATATATATATATATATATATATATATATATATATATATATACATATCCTCTCATAACCTAGATATGTCATTTGTTGACTATCTAGAACTAAAAGAAATTGTTCGTCCTCGAACCTTTTCTTTCCCCTTTGCCTCTTTTGGACTATAACGTTCAATATGAAAATCTTCTATGTCCACTCTCGCAAAACTCATGGTGATGAAGAGAAGTGAGTTGAGTGGATCAACATAGAAGTCGGAGCCGAACCTTCGAACAAGAAAACTATGTAACAAACTCCCATCGTCGTCAGCACCCATCTCCGTCCTTTCCTCATTATCCCTCAACATCATTCAACATCCCACCTTAACATATATATATATATATATATATATAAAATATATATATATATATATATATATATATATATATATATATACACATACATACTCTCTTTTCATTTCCTAAATCCACCTTTGTCAGCTTGACGTCTTGATTATTTTATCCAAAATTCTCAAGATATATTTTGTTAACGAAATGTTAATAAAATGTGCCAAGTATTCCCTCTTCGTGCTAATAAAACCTAACGTATTTTTGATATATATAATAAATCCATCTATATACATAAAAATATTTTGCTATCAGAAATAGAATTTGACAAAATAAAATTTCTGGGCCGGCGGCCCCCTTAATTTTAAGGGGACCGACTTGAAAACGGGGGCGGCCCCCTTAATAATTAAGGGGACCGGCCTACTGTTACCTCCAAAAACGTTTTTCCTTCAAAAATCTTTGCCAAACACCCAATTTTTCAAACACACCTCTCACTCCTTCAGCTATGAACGAGCTGCAACCCCAAAACCACTCACCAAATCACCATTTCGGGCTAATTTCTCAAAGGGCAAACACTTATATCTTGATTAGCAACATACTTTGTAAGTTTTCCAATACACATTTCATCTAATTTCATCCAATTTTGAGTCTAATCATAATTAGGTCATTTACTTAATTTTTCAAAATCCGAATTTTTGTTGAAATTGAGTCTAGGAATGTTATAATCAAATGCTCCCCATAGGATTAGAATGCTTAATCAACCTAGAAACTAAGTAATTAGATACCCTCATGTCAAAACTTTGAAAAACCAAACACTCCTACTCAAAACTTGTTATACATTGTTGAATTATGCCATAAACACTTGCTAAAACTAATCACATTACTACATCATAACTTCTTAATACTAAAAATATATTTTTTGAATCATAAAAATGTTTTTGTTAAATATAAGAGAGTGTTTGGACTAGGAGCTAGAGTCATCGAAATTTAATCAAAATTAAGTTCACAACTACTTGCCAAGTTTATAAACACGCAATTAGTTGTTTTGAGTCATCAAGATACATAATTCATATGTATATTGAATTTTTAGTAGTTATTTTTATAATTAAGGGAGCGTTTGGCATAACATTTTGAAAGAAATTTTTGAGTCAAAATCTAAGTTTTCACCTTTTTCAATAAGTTACTTAACATAAACACTCGTAAGAAATAGCTAGATATACAATCTAATGTTTGTCTAGCCACATTTCAAAGTAGCTTATGACGTATAAAGGAGCGTTTGGATATTTTTGATTACTTATCATTATATCCATGTAACTATTCTTTAACATCAAAAAATACATGTTAAACGAGTTAAAAATTAAAACTAAGGAACATTGTAAACTACTTCTTAGGATTAAAGTTTTAGAGTCGAAGTATGTTTACGTTCCACATAAGTAGCATATATAATATATGCATGTCATTTTCTTATTTTTGTTTGTGTGTTGCTTTCTTGTATAGGTGAAAATGCCTAAAGCTACAGTTGGTGATCTCTCCAAAACCAAGGCCTACATTCCAAAAGTCTCCGAAACTCCCGGCATATCTCCTTCTGTTGCATGTTTCTATCGGCCCATCGAAAATAGAAACATTCACGAAGGTAAAGTTGTCGAACCATCTTTCTATTAATCCGATCAAATCGAGCGAATGTTCTCAAATGTTCGTCTCGATTGTCTCTTCAAAATTAATGAGCCAATCGTTCCTCGCTTCGTTCTAGACTTCTATAGCCAAGTGACGGTGCAAACCGATCAATATGGCTATATTTTTATTTCCTTTATGATCCAAAACGAATTTATCACTCTCAATCTAGCCCAGTTTGGTCAAATTCTCAATTTTCCTTACAACGGTCAAGCCGTTTTCTCAAATGAATGGGATCTCTCATCTCTTGAGAAAAATCGGCCTCAGAATGGTTCGTACTATTCTGATATTCCTTCTCCTGACGACATTCGTGGACTTTACGAGCTAGAACGTGGTACGACTAGCCGAAGGATCAAGTCGAAAAATGTCGAAATTTATGCAAACCAAATCATCCTTAAAGAGCTAAGCCCCGACATGAAGCGGTGGGAAGAACTCATTCGCGAGAATGCGTTCGGTACCGGTGGTCACCGTGATCATCTCACGGCGAGCATTGCTCACAAGTTGTATTGTATTGTTGCAGAAGAACAATACAATTTGGCTTACCTCTTTGTCTATCGCATCGTGTCAGTCAAAAACACTCCCAACGCCAACCTTCCTTATGGCATGTTCCTCACCCGTCTCTATCATTATGTCATGGAAAATTTCCCTCATCTCGAAAGTAATGTTTACCTATTCGTTCATCCCGTCCTACGCCCTCTCTCTCGTAGCCAACTTCGTCGATCTCATAGTGACAAGGGCAAATCTAGACACCCTAATCTCTACGCACCTCGTAGTTCCACATGTCATCGGGGAGATGATGATGAGGAGGAGGAAGGCACCTCACGTGTCAGTACTCCATCTCCCACGAGGTTCGTGGACAATCTCCCGGAACTTACCTATTTCGATTATCAAGTTCCTCGTCCTTCCGAACAAATCGAACAAATCCTATTTGAACGACAAACCACATTACTCAACACAACTCAACAGATGCATGAAGAAGTTAGAGGTGGTTTCAAGTCGATAGGGAAAGCTTTCAAGAATATTTTTGGAAAGAAGAAAAGATGAGATGTGGAAGATGACTTATTAGAACTATATTGTTTTTAGACATTTTATTTTGTTTTGTATTTGAGATTTATTTATTTCTTGCATGTTATACTATGTTAGTATCTATATTTTTTTTATTAGAACTTGAATGCTATGCTTAAATTAATATGCCTGCTAATGATTAATAACATGCTTATTCTATAATATAATTATTTTTAGCCTTAATGTATACATGCTTATTTAAACATGCTAATGCCACTATTTAATCATTCTTCATGTACATGATTCAAATGGAGCTTGCTGCAAATACACCCTAATAATGACCCTTTTCTAGAAATTTTTCAAATTTGGTCGCCTGGGAAAACATCAGATGGGCGGCCCCCTTAATTCCCTAGGCGGTCCCCTAAATTTTAAGGGGCCCGCCAGCAATTAAGGGGACCGGCCATCTGGGCAGTGAAATTCACTGTTTTCTTTTGCATCGTGTGACCCCTTTTATCTAGCCCCAGCTACCATTTCTCTTAATGGACGAACTGGTATTGGAATCTTACAACAAAACCTCAAAAATTTTCCTAAACTAACTACATTTTCATATTATAAATTCCCTCTAAACAATCACCTCTCATTCCATCATCCTTCATCATCCCAAATCACCATGTTATCACCTAAATCCTCCATCTCTAAGACTCCAAGGAAGCAAAGACTTGTCATCATACCACCAAAACAACTTTTCATAGACTTAACCCAAGATGACACCAAAACTCCATCACCACCACCTCAATGTTCATCCCCAAGTGCACCAAATGCACCATCAAAAACACCATCTACTCATGGCACATCATCCTCCTCCATACCATCCACTTCATCCATCAATGACTATATCAACTCCCATCTATCATCATCACCACAAAGAGCATCATCACCACCTCCCACTCAAGAACCTCTATTCACTCAACTTGCCATTTCCTTATCACCCATCACACCTCTTGATGCTCACTTCTCACCATCACCAATCCCACAACCATTCTTTCCCATACCTTGGGCATTGCTTGAAGCCCATGGTGACAATTGTCTTTGTTGCATCCATAACCGGACCATAATCTTTGGTCTTAGAGATGAGATATACTACATATTTTCATCACTTGAACACATGATTACCAACCCACCACCTCTACCACCTTCACCCACTACACCATCACCACCTCCATTTTCACCCAATTAAGCATATGCAATGCTTAATTAAAAATAATTTTCAAAACCATTTTGTGTGCAAGCCCCATGGAAGATCATGTACTCCTAGAATGATTATGTAGATTGCATTACTTACTAGCTTATGTAGGATTAAATGTAATCTTGTATGTTTGTGTATTTATACACAACATTTTTAATGAATATATTTCTTTTATATGCATGCTTATTTATTTTATTTTTTTTGCTATATATATGCTTGTGCTTCTAATATTTTTCTTGCAAGAATTCCATATATCGAATCATTTATGCACACAAACGAGGGGGAGTACACACCTAGGGGGAGTCATCGTCCCGACAAATCTCATAACTAATATTTGTCGGCTTAACCTTTTTGATTCTACAAAAAGGGGGAGAAATAGATATAAACTCACTAAATACTTGTCTAAAAACTAATCTTTAGATTTAATGAGTTTAGATTTTGTAATCATCAAAAAGGGGGAGATTGTTGATATAAATAATGCCTAAACATGTTATTAATATTTTTCGATATCTCTACGTTTTGATAATCACAAAATGTAAAATCATTAATCGGAAAATTATGACGTAAACATGTATTTAGTTGTAAATATCTATTTCTACAACTCAAATCACTTAAGGTATGAATAAACTAATGCTTAATGAATTATATGATCAAAGGAACATTTTCTTACACACTAGATTTTTTTATAAAATGTCAAAAACATTTTATATCTTTTAGAAAAACATTTTTGGTAATAAATAAAAAGGTTTAATTCATTATAAATTTATGAATTCAAATTTTCAACCAAAATCAGTAAAAATGTTCAAGAAAAACCTTCCCCACAAAAAGACAAAACTGGGCAACGGCTGGCTTGGGCGGCCCCCTTAAAATTAAGGGGGCCGGCCACGCTCCAGTAGCTTTCCAGCTGTCCAGTTTTCTGCCTATAAATACCAGCCTTTCCCTGGATTTTTACTCACCTTTTGCACCCCAAACCTTCTGTTTTAAATCTTGTAAATCCTTTCTAAAAACCCTTTGATCATATTCTCTTAAGCATTGGTTTTCAAGTGATCCAAACTTCCACCATCAAAGTGCAAAAGAAGAATACTCCTTCAACTAGAGAAGAAGTATTATAGCTTAACTCATATCATCATTGTAGTTGTGTAAAGTGTTGTATAGTTGTGATAAGTAGATCTAAGTGTAAATAACTAGTTGTGTTGTAAAGAAGTAGTGTAGAAGTAGTTGTGAAGTAGTCGTGGAGAAGAAGTCGTGAAGAAGTCGTGAAGCCGTCATGAAGCCGTCGTGAAGCAGTCGTGATTAAGTTGTGTAGAAGTTGTGTACAAGTCGTGAGATTGGTTCTAGCTACGATTAGAACTCGACATCTAGCTTTGTGTCATTAAACCGGTGTAAGCTAAAGTTGTGTAAGGTTTCTCTGCCGTAAGGGAGTTTGTTGACATAGTGAAGAAAACTCTTGAGTAGGTGACTCGGGGAGTGGAGTAGGGCAAGGAAGGTGTCCTTGTAGCCGAACCACTATAAATCTTCGTGTTGTGGTTTGATATTTACATCTCTATCTTTCATTTCATTATATTTACTTTACTTGCATTGCTTATCTATATTTGTTTATATTTGTTCATATTGATCAAGAGTTGAATTCACATAAGATAGAATCGAAGTTTTTAAAAAGTGAACAAAAGTTTTCATAATTTAAAAAGACGTAAAACTATTCAACCCCCCTTCTAGTTTTCCACACTTATGACTTCAAGCGCAATCTATATCTCAAATATTACTTCCACTCCTCGCTTAACCCTTTATTAATAACACATTTTACTTTTCATGTTTTATATGCAACATGATGTCATCACGTCTTAACTTCGCACTTTAACTTTCTCATTTTAGTTTTTCTTATAAGAATCCGTGCCTTCAAGTATCTAATTGTTATTATATTACTCGTGTCCTTTTAATCATCAAACTACAAACATACTTTATTATTCATGACCGGATCTACACACACTCCTTGTGTTAGATGAATACTTTGAATGATGTCTAGTCTAGCACGCGGAATTTACTAGCTAGCACTTAGAAGATTTATATGTTTGTGTTTTGTTTTAACGAATCAACAAAGAATGAACAATGAACAATGAACACAATACTTCAACTTCAACGATTCAATATTATTAATCAATAATACGAGTGATCTCCTATCACTAGGGTTTACAACCTTGAATCTTAACAAAACAATACGTTCATCTATATCTCTATTCTTTAACCTAGGCAATCCTTTTATATACTAAGGATTTCTTCACAAGATAACTATCAACTAAACATTATACGATATACATTAAATCTTTTCCATAAATATCTTTACACGATTTTTTCATAAACAGTACAAACTTCTTCACTCAGCAGTAGTAACTGCTTATGTCTTCAAAACTCTTCAGCAGTACTAACTTCCATCTTCAACAGTACTAACTGTTATAGCTTAATTTCCTAACAATCCTCCCCTAAACTTATGATTTCTACCCAAATCACTAAGTTTCTTCAAATTAAGCTTCTTCTTCTGAATGTGGAAAATTCTTTCAAACATCTATCCCATCTGTCACTTTAGCCTTTGGCTTTTCTTTTCTCTACAAGATTGAAAATCTTTGTCACTAATAAGTCTGCCATCTCAGAGTCTTCTTCAACCTTGAATCTTCCTTGTATCATAGCCAATAACACAAATGTTCTGAGTGGATAGTCTTTTTCCACCAACATATAGATTTCTATCGCACCTGGAGTAGAAACTCTATGTACTCCACACGATTCAAATAAATACCAATACACATCTTTAACTTGAGCTTCAAATCTCCACATTGACTCCCTACTATCAGGTTCATAGATTCTCTTCAATTGAACCCATAATTATTTTTCTTTGTCTTCAATGGGATCTTTATCTCTAAATCTCTCTTTCACTAATCTCCATAGTTGATTAAGATCTTCTCTGTCAAAACCTCTAAGTAAATCTTCAAACAACTTATACCTCTCAGAAATATCTCCAAGTCTGATTATCTTCCATCCTTTCATTCTTCCATCAGTGAACACTTCCCAGTCAATGATTGGATGTTTTACTTTTAACGGTTTGATATAAGAAGATTCTGGAACAATCACCATCATACTCTTGATCTTCTCATTAGTTAACCCTTCTTCTTCAGACTTTTGTTTCTTTGCAACATCAGATTCCATAGTTTCTGATTCTCTCTTCTTACCTGTTTTGAAACTTCTTCTTGGAGTGTTCAGAATAGCATAAGTTTCATAGAATTCCCTTTCAATTATAGCATAAGATTTTCCCTTGAAGTCATTCATAGTGTAATTTGCTGAGTTCTTCAAATAATGTTTCATAGACTCAACTTGTTCCTTCTTTGTTGGCAACTTTATCTTGTATCCTGACTTCTGCCTTTCTCTTATCCTCTGAATCAGATCTTCCCATGTTGCTACTCCATTCTTTTTGAGTATGAACTCTTTAAGCTCCTCTGTCTTTTCTTCTTCATTCAACTGTTTGTCTTTGAGAACCATTGAAGCTTGAGCTCTTACAATCAAATCAGAATCCAACAAATATTGTAGCTGTTCATTGAACTCCTCTTGATTTGCCTCTTTAGATCTTGTTCTTTCCATGAATTCAGCTATGTTTCGTACATCATCAGCAGCCATTTTTCTTGCAAATTCCTCATCTTGAGCTATCTGAGCTTCTTCAGCTTTTTTGTCAGCCAATTCTTTTTCTTGAATCTGCCTTGCTACATCTGCATCAAAGGCTATCTGTTCTTGAGTTTTTGGTTTTGATTTCTTTAGCCTTTCCAATTCTTGAACAGCATCAACTTCTTCAGATGTCATTGGCTTCTTTCCCTTATCTGCCCTTTGAACTGCTTCATGCTCTGTCTCAGCAGTCTGAACTGCTTCAACAGTTTGAACTTCTTTAGCTTCTTGAATACCAGTCTGAACTGCTTCTTGTGTCTTAACAGTTTCTTCAACATAACCAGAACCTGAACCAATATCTGCAACATTACCAAAACCTTTATCATGTTCTGAGCCTTTATCATGCCTCCCCTGAGAACCTGATCTATCCTTGTCTTTACCAAATTTCCTCCCCTGTTTGGAAGAATTTTCATCATTCCCTTCTGAACCATCTGAATCATCATCATCAAAAGAATCATCATCCAATATCATTCTTTCCCTTTTCTTCTTCACCTGTTCTTCAAGCTTCTTCACCCTTTTTGTTAATTTGGTGTAGACTTTGGCAAAATTCTCCTTGTGAGCTTTGAATTCCTCCTTGTTTTTCTTTAGCTCCTTCTCCAAAGTGTCAACCTTGGCTACTAACTTGGTACATAAAGCCGTCAATTTAGTTTGTGAAGAACTACCCTCATCACTTCTAGCTGTGTTACCTGCTAGGAGCGATGAATCATGGGGCAAGGATCTAGTCTCAACCCTAGTTTGACTAGGTTTAGACCTTCTCCTATAAGTTGTGATGGTTGGTTGGTGGGTTATTGCAAGTACTTGAGTGGGTGTGTGATGGGGATCAGTTGGAACTGCTGAACCTTCACCCAACTCAGTTTGAAGCATTTGAGGAAACAATGGAACTGGTTCCCCTTGAAAAAGCCTACTAGCCATAGCCATATTTTGAAAAACCTTTGATTGAAGGCTAGGAGTAGCAAAGATTTCAGTTGGTTTTGTTAGCAGGTATGTCTTTTTATTCAAAAGTGTTTGAACAAACCTGGGATACATTAAAAACTTTGTTTTGCTAGTAACATTAGATACCATACCCTCAAAAATAAGTTTTGAAAAGTTAAAAACTCTGTTTGTAGACAAACAAATGAGAGCAATAGCAATGTTGCTACTGAACTGCTCCCAAGCAGTCTTTTTAGGACTTAAACAACTTAAAAGGGTATGTATCAAAAATCTCCATTGAGGTGAGAAACATCATTTTTGAAAAGTTAATTTATGTTCAGATGTATCATACCCCATTTTGGTAAGTTCTTCCCATATGTCAGTGTTAGGCATAGTGTTAATACCATCTGAGTCATTTAATTTAAGATGTCTCCTAATTATATTTCTTTCGACATTTGGACATGCATTCACAACAGGTCATTTCTTTTTCTTTCATTTATAGTTTTGTATTACGTATTCGATTGTATGTAATTTTGATTATGATTTATCTTAGAGGTTAACTAATCCTTAATTAATAGTTGCTTTAGAGTTGTTGGGTCAAGTAAATACGATTATCAGTGAAATTACCAAGAATTTTAGTTTGGGTTAAAGTTACACAAATTAGCTTCCAAGTTTGAGATAATTAAGCTAAACATTTTTTTCTTACAGGTAATTAAGCTAAACGAGGGTAAGAAAAGCACTTCAAAGCCTTCATTTGATACTTCAATTATCCAAACAGCCCCTACATGCAGTTTTACTATGCAAACAGCCTCTAAAGCAGCTTTCCTGTCCACACATACCCCAAACTTTTGTCCATACAGCCCCTATTTAGTTTTCAGTCCAAGTATACATAATCAATGGTAATTTCGTTGGGATTAGATGGTAATGTCGTGGAAGGGTTAGATGTTGCAGTCTGTTACATGTAGGGCTGTAAACGAACAGAACGTTCAGTGAACATTTCATGAACCGTCCGGTAAAAAGTTCGTTTATGTTCGTTTATTTATTAAATGAACGAACATGAACAATATTTTACGTTCGTTTGGTTAAATGAACAAACATGAACATAAGTCGCGTCCGTTCATTTATGTTCATGAACGTCCGATTATGTGTTCGTTTATGTTCACTTATTTATTTATGTTCGTATATATCATATCATTTAATTGTATAATTTTAAAATTGGGTTGTTTAATCAAAACAACACTTATAAAACAATATATTATGCATAATTTAATAATGTTTATGTTTGTTTGTCTATTTTCATTTAGTTCGATCGTTTATGTTCGTTTAGTGCCTTAATGAACGGACATAAATGAACATGAACAACTCATTTTCTTAATAAACGAACATGAACAAGAAAATTCGTCTGTTTAAGCGTTCGTGTTCGTTTATTTGTCCGGTTAAAATTAAATGAACAAACATGAACAAGGCTCCGTTCGTGTTCGTCCGGTTCGTTTACAGCCCTAGTTACATGTATGGAACTTTATACATAACTAAAATATTTTGGGCCATTATAACATTTGACGACGAGAAAGGATAGCATAACCATGTGGATTAAAGCACATGTTTAATAAAACTCAGTACTATTGCTTGATACTAACACCCACATTTAATGCAGGTTTGTTGGTGTCCGCTACCCATTGATGGATAGGTTATTGTTTGAAGAAAGGATAGTCGCAAAAACCCAAATTGCTCATTTTGAATAAATATGGTATGGACTATTTGTTTTAAGTTATGGCTATATGTGATATGTACTTTATGTTCTTAATATTTGATCAGATTGCATTCTTTTTCAATGTGCAATGGAGTCATTTTCATGACTTAACCATCTAAGCTATATAACTTATAATAATAAGATATTGTGAGAGTATACTTAAATTCGGTGCCCTGTATACCATGGAGTCATTTTAATTACTTAACCATCTATGTTTATGAAATACAACTCTTTGCTTAACAATGTGTGGTAGATATTAGCACAAGGACAAATACCTGATAAAAACGCGAGTTACATTTTCCATTTGAAATCATGTTTTATTTGTATCTTTTGATTACGCTTTTTCTCGGTCCTTAAGATTTGTCTTTATTTAATTCCAGACAAAGATGCTTGCTAAGAAATATGAAGTTGTACAAACAGGTGGCATAATTTGCCTCTAACTTAGCTATCGAGGAGGCGTCTTTCAGCGATATTCAGGTAGCGTCTCCCATTTTATTCTCTCACAAAACATAAATATAGCTAGACCTGTTATATTACTAAGAAAAATGGTAAAAATTTATACGACTTGATAATAAAATGATTTCAGTTGGTTTGACGTCATATGTTTTGTGCTGATAAAAATATATACGAGTCAATGTTAATATTGTTCATTGGTTTGTTGCGAGCAAAATTAATAACTTAATTAAATGGTTATTATTTTTAACAGAAGACGTATTTTTTATTTACTAAACAAAGACATGTATTAGTTTTAGACTTTCAGCTTCAAAGTAACATATAACCAGATACTCTATGCATCACAATTTCACCCACTTGCTTCATGCACCTTTATCAAAAATTCTAAGTTGGATCCATGTTTGATATTTAACCCTTTCTTAGGTTTCCATTAGGTTTACATTTATATGCACTTGAAGTCTATTTGATTAAATTCCGTGAAATTTTGTTTATTTATTTTAAACTTTTTAGCTTCCTTGATTTGGTATAGGTGACTCTAACTTCTCTAGATTCATGGCATAATTTAAGTTGGTCAAATGGATCAGCAGACCGAGCTTCGGAAAAAGCTATCAAAAGGAAATTTTATTGAGGATTATGTACGAGCTATTTTAAGGCATACTCGAAATAGGTCCTTTCAATCATGTTTATCATACATTTAGTTTATTTTATTTAGCATGGTATTTATGTTATACTGTACAATAATACGAGTAACATTGAGGAGTTACATTTAAAAGTATGTATTGTCAATGGTTATGCTTAACATAAGTAATAAAGAAAAAGCTGGATAAAACTAAGGTCAGATTGTGTTATTAATAGAGCACAATAATTGGTTAATGTAAATTACAGGTTGCAACATGGGTACAACCCTTTCTTTCACCATGTACACTTTTCAACCATTTTTTACTACCCTTCTTTCGTGATAGTAAAATATGCCAACAATAATTATAAGACATGCCCGCCGGAGGCGGGCTTATATGCCCGGGAGGGCTTATAAGTCATGCCCGCCCATCGGGCGGGCCATGAAACTAGTATATATATATAATATATATATATATATATATAATATTATATATATATATATATATATATATATATATATAATATATATATATATATATATATATAATATTTACTAGTTGTCGAAGCCCGCCCAATGGGCGGCATGCTTGGTAATTTTCACGATCTTTATTATAATTGTTAATTACCGAGACACATAAAAAATGAATCTTGGATTATTTAGTGATTAGCAATTGCCTATGTTGTTTATATTTTGTTTTATTGTGTTTTACATTGTCAGTATTAGTGTATTTGTAGTTCTTGGAGAAACTATTATTTTGAAGATGCTACTTAATAAGTGTCTAATTACACGGAAGCGAGATATCCTGAACTAAAATCCGGTTATAAACCTGTATCTGAAGACAGTTTAGATATGAATATTGATGAAGTGGATGTTGATCGGACTGGTGGCAAATAAACTTGGCCGAGATGATATGGTTGTACACGAGATGTTAAACGAATGAATCAGAAAGATGGAATAGATGTATACAACTTCCTTAACTTGGTTAGAGGAGTATATAAAGAGGAAGGTGATAATGAGTGTCTATGTGGTGATCTCGACTATTGTGAACATTCTTAATATTCAGATTGAAGAAAAAACTAAATCTTACCACTCTTAAACCCGGTGGGCGGACATGACTTGTAATTTACGTAAATATGGTTATGCTATTGTTATTTATGTGCTATTTAGTATTAGTTGATGTAAAATTTAACTTAGTCATGTAAGGATATAAGTTGTCTTGTATAGTTATAACTTTATTTATTAATTTACGGATATCAGCTATATAGTATAGTTATAATCAACATATGTTGGTTTATGTTTGTATAGAAATGCCTTTGGAGTTCGTTTTATTTTTGGACCGGGATACATTTCCCTTTTCCCAAGTATAATAATTATCTTACATGTTTTTTTTTTTTTTTTTTTTTGAGTATATTATTTTGTAATGTTTTTTATTTGAAATTTTGAGTGTTTGATTGTATGATATGATTATTTGAGTGTTTGATTGTTCGATTGTTTGTACTGTTTTAAATTGAAACGCCATTTTAAATAATAATGGCTTAAGATAATTCTCGCTATTTTTAAATGTGATAGTAAACTGGTGTTTTTTTTTCAAAAGCTATAATACACATAGTTTGTATGAGGTATTATGAATTTCAAAAGGTAACTTAAATGTTTCTACAATATGTTTACATGGATTATACATGATACACATTTTCAATGCATGTTAAATATGTATAGAATGTTGCATTAACAAAATAGGTAATCATTACATCTATTTTTTTAGGTTGATTTAATTTGTAACCATTTAATAAGGTAATGCATTTTTTGTATCTTTCAATCTTCCGGTAAGTAAACAAACAAACACACTTATCACCATCATCCGATTTTTTGCTGTGATCATAAAAGTTTTTTTTTTTCTTTCTATTATTAGTTTTCCTTTTTTTTAAACATTTATAAACCCAGTATGAATATTGAGTTAGTTTAAGAGTATGTGTTGGTATATTATTTAGTTACGTTTTAAGTTCGGTTAATATAGTATAATAATGTCATTAAAATAAGGTGTTTCGTCAGATTAGGGATTGGTTGTAATTAGATTTCTTATTTAATTGTAACATTTTGATATTGCATGTTAGATATGTTGCTTACTTTAAGAAACCCCAAATGTTGTATTCGGGCAGTTAAATGTTAAATTAGGTATTTTTTATACATGGTAAGTGACTTTTTATGCATTTAAGTCGCTTTTATGTGTGTAACGTTATGGTGTATTACATGAATGGTTTTAGTATATTACAATTATGTTTCCTTTTCCATTCATATTGATTATAGATTATGATAGGCGTCATTTTACTGCTGGTATTTTATTTGGCTTTTTTATATCACAAATTACATATAATGTTTGTTTAGTAGTATTTCATTTTGGCCTAATGAGGATTTTAAGTGCTTTTTAGGTGTGGTATATTTGACTTGATTAGTTTGTTAGCTTTTAGAGTGCTTATTCAATTGCTAAAAAGCTTTAACAGTACTAAGTGTAACGGAGTAGTCCTAACTTGAAAGTTAGTACTGTTGGAATCTCAGTGTTGATAAAAAGGTTTAGTAATACTAAATTTAAAGGAGCAGTACTGAGTCGAAAGTTATGTTATTTTAGAAAATGTTTTATTGTGTTTAAGTGTGTTAATAATATGATATCATTTTTTTCTACAAATTATGTACTTAAAAAGCATTGCATGTGAGTGACATTAAACTTGTTAAATCTTACAGATGGCATTTTTAGTTAAGTTTGAAAATGGTGATAAAAGTGGTTTGAAAATTCTAATAAAATTGTTTGAACTAACTGATAGTAAAGATTGTGAATGGTTATATGCAAAGATCGTGAATAAAGTGTATGAGTTTAAGATCCGTATCGTTGATGGTAATGTTGGACTGATATATGGAGAGGAATGGAAACAGTATGTAGAAGAGAGTGGGCTTAAGCAGGGTTGGTTTGTTTTATTTGACATTAGGAATGCTCAATATGTCCTTGTTAGCCATTTTGATGAGCATAGTAATAGTGGTAATGGATTTATCAAGATAGCGGTTGGAATTAAAATGTTTAGTTGTGTTGCATAGACGTCAAAGATGAGTTCTTTAAGACAGGTACATTGTAAAGTCCCTTTTTGTATGTTTAAGAGTTAACAAACTATGTATTTGCGATTTTTATTAATCTAATTAGATAATTTTGTATTATTCGTCTGCAGTTGCTACCAAAAAGTTTTTTTTTAAAGGATATGAATTTAAAAAACAGACGTTGTATTGTGTTAGAACTTGTGATGGGTGGATGAGGGTGTATTTGGATTTTGATGAGAACAAACCGACTGGTTTTTGTGGGTATGAATGGGAGAAATATTGCAAAAAACATATGATTGACGATACTCAAACTTTTGTTCTGTATTTTATCGTTGGGCATCATTTTATCGTGACCATCCATGATGCTTGGAGGTTTTGTCAGGACCCTGAATTTCAACGCAAGTTATCATGTTTTTTATTATTTTATATATATATATATATATATATATATATTATATATATATATTTTTTTATTATTTATATATATATATATATATATATATATGTTATTTTTTTGTAATATTTTTTTTTGTTCTGATGGTGTGTATGTACTTTTTTTGTTCGCTGACAAATAAATGTTTCTTAGATTATGCGTTTTGAAAAAATGCTCGTCCTTGGTCATTGACTTCATCGGATAGTCTTTTAAAATGTCCTCCATTTGAGTTGGTTTGTATAATTAAACAGTTTGTAACTTTTTATATGCTAAGTTTTTGTTATGTTTTTTGATAATAAATATATTCACATGATACTCAACTGTAGGGAGTGACCGTGGAAAAAGTTATAAAGGTTGAAGAAGGTGATGGTTTTGTATTTGATAAGATTGTTGAAGCTGATAACAATTTTGAATCTGTGAAGAGAAGAAAAAGACCTTCTCGTGGCAAGAAACGGTTTACGGTATTAAAATTTGTTTCAACTACGTTGTACTCAAATTATTCAATATATTTGTTTTGGTTTTTGATATGGTAAGTTTTTTTAGAAGTGTGGGAGTTCAAGCCATAAAAATTCTGGCTTGTCAAATAAAACAATTGATGATGGCTATAGTTTTGTTAAAGAGCTTGGTCGTACTTTTATGAAGGGTTATATTGTAAGTGCATACCATATTGATATAGTAGTTCTTATATACTTTGTTTCGGTTTAAATTATAAACGTGTGTTTAATACATTTGAACAGACAATACCAGCTGGTTTTGTTAGAAAACACAAGTTATACAATTATTTTGGTTCTGATGATACAACCAAGGTCAGACTGTGTTACTTGCATTCATCCTTTGAGAAGGACCTTGTGTTAAGAAAATACAATGGTAAATCAAAAGTCAAAGTGTTTGATGACTATCTTGTTATGCTTGGAGAATGGAAATACATTATGAATGAAGTTAGATTCGTTGAAAAGCAAGCAGTCAAGTTCACTCTTGATGTTGGAGTGTTGTCAAGCAAGGGTGATGTTGTGCTTACAATGGAATGAGTATCTGGTAGTTTAATGTGTATCTAAATATAGACAATGAAGTTTAGCTTGTTTAACGGTTATTTATAAGGATGTATTTTGGTTTTGGTAGCTAGTTTTAGTATATATCAAGTATGGTATTTAATTACAATGTATCTGTTATGGTAGCTTTAGGATTAGTTGAATGTGTATCTAAGTATAGAAAATGGTGTTTAGTTTGTTTAACACTTATTTATAAGGATGTATTTTGAATTGAAGGGTTAATGAAGGTATAAGTTGATTTATACTGCTACTGGTATGGTAATACTGCTGTTCAGGAAAGTTAGTACTACCTATAGTAGTTAATATTGCTATTGATACGTTTGTACTGCTGATATGCATTGATGTTAGTACTGATCGTTTATTCTTAGTACTACTACTTAGTACTGATAGGAAATTGTTTGTACTGATTTCATTGAGCATTAATGGTTAACATTAGTATATGAACTCATGTAATTTTTTGTTGTGTACCATGTGTATGAGACACAAGTGTAACTTTCATTTTTTGTATTTGTTAACCTTCTTTGATTCTATTGTAATTGTAGATACGTTTAATCTATGACAACCCGCTATTTTACAGGTCAATACTATTCAATAAACTCAAACTACTTATCTTGACATTTACTTGAGAACAATTTACGTGTAACTTTTTACTTGAATCAACGTAAAATTTAGAATACATTTCAAGTGCACTAGGACTTTAGGCTATATTTAGTCTACAACATCCCAATACCTTGCTCCTACTCCGGTTCGAAATTTTAATCCCTAAGACAATTCCCTTTTTATTTATTTACGATTGTTAATTTAATAAATGCTATTCGCGATTTAAATAAACACCCGATATACCCAATACTCCTAACAATTATTTCTAATGCATTTTTACACTTCCTAAATTATTACCAAAGTTCCAAAAATATTTCCTTACACCTAATGTAATTTCTTTATTCATAACGTTTAATTTCGTGTAACATACGTTAATTACCAAACCGATAACCAATACCTATTTTTAATACCCAATACATTCAATATACACATTTTACATAAAAATTGAATCTACTACTCCTACACTTAACATATTCCCCCCCCCCCTCCCCCTTTTACCATAATAATTACTAGACAAAATTTCCTAGTTACATAATTACTAGACATGTTGCACAAAACATGGAGTTGCCAAGAAAAAAAAAGGAAGGCTTGACTAGAAGCCTTGTCCCCCCCCCCCCCCCCTCCTAGCCAAATTCGGCCACACCAACACCAAGCCACCCTTATGTTTTTTTTTTCCTTGACTAACTATTAAATCTTGGACTTTAACTTGCTATATATATGGAAGACTTAGCACAATTTACACACCTTAGCACAAGAAGAAAAAAAATATATAATCACTCACTCACTCACATACTAATTGACCTAGGGGAGAAAGGAAGCAAGAAAAATTGGTTTTCCAAGTTCAAGGGTTCACTTGTGTTTATTTGGGTACTATAATCAAGTGTTAAGGGTTTCATTTGTTCTTGATTCTACTAATCACTTCAAGTAAGTTGTCAAACTAATTTTTATACCTTTACACTACTTAGAGATGAGCTATTATATTGCATGGTTGCATATGTATTAGTATCTCTTGTACATGTTTGTGAAATCTTCTTAAAACATATCTAGTTGACAACAAGTTACAAGGTCATAAGCTTTCATTTCTATGAGCTCTTGAGTTTCCTAACACACTTGATAATAATGTGGTAGAGTTAGAGTAGTTGTGAGGTGATTGGAAGTGATTGGAATAGCTTGAAAACTAGAAAAATGCACTTTGAAACATCCTTAAATGGAGCTGTCCCATTTTGCCAAATCTGGAATAATCAGTAGGATAGGAGTAATTTTGGGATAGAGATTCAGAAAATATACTCAAAAACAAAAACAAGCCATTGATAATCTCTCAACAGGCGGAAACTTGTAATGTATATCGAATCCGTATATTCTCCAAGCTGCTTCACATACAGAAAGGTATCTACAATCGTAAAAATCCTTGACTTCATCGGCATCTTCGTCTTCTAGAACTGCAGTAACTCGATCTGGTCCCTTATTTATGTATTTGAAAAGATATTTTATAGAACCAATTTGGTTGCACCATTCGACATTAATATGTGATTGGTATCGATGTAGCAGTCCGGGGTTGTATGGAACCACGAATCTGTTGTGCAAATCCATTTTACTTTTTGTTATAGTAGACCCTTCATTCCTTCTTTTATAAATGGCATAACCAGTTTCATCAATGAATGTCATTTCATTAAAATCTTTTGGGAACTTCTTTGTGCATTTGTTCTTTACGGTGCAAGGACAGCTCGGTCGTTGAGGGCCACACGGACCATGCATCATGTGGTCAGTTACAATTTTGTATAGTTCCGGATCCTCATTCTTGTCCGGTATTTCAGCGGAAATGAAGCCGTCAATTTGTGATGGGGTCGTTATTTTATGTTCTTCATCCAAAAAAAGTAATATGTGAGCATGTGGAAGTCCACTTTTTTGGAATTCGATTGTGTAAACAGCTGCATTAATAACATAATATCAGATATAATATATAAAGAAGTACTTGTTAGGAGATAATCATGTTAGGAAATAGAGTTGTCAAGTAAATACCCGCTTTGAGCTTTCCAATATATTGTCGTTCTTTAAAGTCTCGCATAAGGGTGTCAAGTTTTTTGTTTAAAAACTCGAGCAATTGCATCTGGTCTATCTTCTGATTTCAAGCCACTCTCAGCCACAAAGCGTGAAATCTCTGGCCAATTCGGGTTGCACGTAAACGTAATAAAGAGGTCTGGAAATCCATACACCTTGCAAATGGTCATGGCATCTAGATAGTTTTGCATCATATACCTTGGGCTCCCGGTAAATGATGAAGGCAAGATTACTATTTTCCCTCGTAGTTTCACACCAGAATTTTTGTCTTCAGCCAATTTTGCTAATTTTGAGTATGTTTCACTTCTCAGGTCTTTTTGTTGCTTTCGTATGTATGACATCCTTTCAGATTCGACCATAGTGTATGCGTCCACAATGAATTGCTGAGTAAGCCTCCTTGCATTTAGACACATAGAAAAAACACCTGGCCTTTCTTGCAATCGGTATGAAAAATACTCTTTCATTGTTACCCTCTTTTTTTTTGTTGGTGTGTGATCAGTAATACCAAAATGGTATATGTTTGTCCGATAATCATCTTCGGCATACGGGAACAACAGAGGATATTGTAGTGCGAGATATGAAGGATGTAATTCGCTGATCCTTCTTTTACCTCCCTCCTGCATGTGCAGAATAATGTCCCTTTTATTTGTTGTGCTGTCAAAATCTCCCACAACCAGTGCAGCAACTTCAGAAGCAGTGGGTAGGTTATAATTCCTACCATCTCGTTCTCTTGTACCAATAAGACGTATTTTTAATTTATTTTTGTCCCTTTCAGATACAAACCGTTCACCCGCCATTCGAAATTGAGCAACTAATGGGTTGATGGAATCAAGCATGTCGTGTAACTCAACTGTTAGTTGGTGGTTTATGCCCTGATTCTCTACTGGTGTTGATGTGCCGCTGATGTAGTTACAAATATAGTAAGTTAAATACGAATTTGTAACATAATGTATTTAATAAAAATCGTAACATTTTTTAAAATATAATCAAAAAACAGAAGATTCTTAACATTACATTATAATATTTGGCACCATACCTGAAACAATTCATCTTATTTTGGATTTCATTTTCAGCATCGTAAATATATAGTTGTGTAAACATTGGAGGTTCACCTTCGTTTGGCAATAACGAACCCATTAAGTGGTAATTTTCACCCTGTATTCTGTAACAATATGCACCATATCTTTGATTAACTGGCATGTCTTGTTTAGCACCCATTGATGTGAATGCAAATATTGACTTGTAGCGTCTGATATTTTCAATGAATGTATTGCTTTTTGGATGGTTTCCACTGATAAGTTCCATCAATGTCTTTGGTGGATTGAGTATTTCATTTCACAATTTCACCTTTCCTTTGCCACAACAGAGTGAATATGAATCTGAATTTGAATGTGTAGATCCTACCATACTTTTAGCTTGCCATAATAGCGCGTCACAAGAAGCGCATTTGTAAATTGGATCTCCATGGTCAATGTAATCTGTACAGCGATATTGTATTAAAGCATACATAATTTATAAATACATGCCAATAAATTGTGCTGAACAATTTTTTTAATGAAGGATATAGTTTGTGTACCGTTAGATATTCCAAAGAAGGTATCTTTTATAGTAACATGCTCGTCTGCCAAGCGTGTAGCACTAAATTGTAATCCTTGCAATGTCTTTTGTCTAACTATTTTTGTTTTTTGCTTAAGCCTTTCAGATTTGTGTTTAGAAGAATGTGTACCAGATTGGTTATGATCAATATTCGTAGGTGTTTCTGTTATTGATGGTATAAAACTCAATATGGAAAATATTATAAAGACAAATTAACTTATGCGTGTTTATGCTGCATTAAATTTCTTACATGGTTGGGTTGCGTTCTTGAAAGGACGTCCCCTTGGCCTAGGTACTTTATTCACGCGTTCATTGTTTGTTTCCGCAATCATCCATTGTGGAAGTATTGTTGTTGGAGGCCTCCCTATTTAGCAGAGTTGAAAGTCGTTTAATTCTGTGTAAAATATAAACAACTAAACTGTTAAGATTATAATCGCGCTAATGCCATGATATTGTAAATGCAGATATGCTATTTAGCACTACGAATTCATTTGTTAGTAACTTATATGATTTTAAACAGCTAAACTATTATCACATAATTGTGTCAATCCCAGTATGAGTGAAATAAAGATATGTAGATTAATTCAAATGCCTAACGTGTTTCATTTTGTTGAACGCGAGGACTTCTCCTTTCTGGATTTATCGCAGGTATTATATGTTTGTTAACAGGTGTTCCTCTGCGCGGATCAGCTTCTTCTTCAGGTATTGCATGATAAATTGGTTGTGAAGGTACGGGGTTACTGGTGTTGGGCATATTTTTGAACTGAGCGTTGAATGTGTTATCCTCTGATGTTATTTGATCTTCAAAACAAAACATAATGTATAAACAATTTTTTATTTAATAAGTATTGTTAGGAAACAAAAATGGATTATTTGTCTAACGTAGTTGTATTTGTTTTATTTAGGTCTGCCCCTACGCCGGATAAGTAAGTCGTTCTCATTGTTTTCCATTGTTGAATCAATTATTTGCTTTGTGATGTCACATGGAAAAAGATGAACTTTAAAAAGCAGTTATCAAAGTTTGGTACATATGAACTTTATATGTTTGATAAATATCTATACAAAATCATATCTAAATAATTCATACTTATAAACACTATTTTATAGGAATGTATAATTTCTTAAAATATATGTATAGTTTTTTTTTTTAATATCTATTCGATATTTTCCATTTGTAATCATCTAATAATAAATAAAGCTTGTGGTCGAAATTCTAATTTAAAAACCGATACATTTTTTTAGTGTGTTTTACGCATTGTATCATTTTTCTTTATATATGTTTGGTATATATCTATACGAAATCATATATAAATAATTTATACTTATAAACACTATTTTATAGGAATGTATAATTTCTTAAAATATCTGTATATTTTTTTTTAAATAGCTATTGGATATTTTCCATTTGTACTTATCCAATAATAAAAAAAAGCTTTTGGCCGAAATTTTATTTTAAAAACCGAGTAGGAGCAGTACTAACTTGAACGTTAGTACTGCTGGTTATGTTTGGCTTATTTCCGGCTTAGTTAAAAAGCTTTAGAAAAAAGTCCCTTCATAGAAATTTGCTTATGCTTGTTTTCAAGTTAGTACTGCTCTTTTAAACTTAGTACTGCTAAAGTTATTTTGGCAACTGAATAAGCGCTCTAAAAGCTAACAAACTAATCAAGTCTAAATAGGAGTTAAATTGATTATACTTGATAACGGATGGTGTGCATGGTATTTTTGTGTTACTTTTAGTTTAGTATAGTGTTCTATTATAAGTTGTGTAGTTATTTGCTATTATGTATACATGTTTCTACACAAATTATAATGCAACTTTATATAAATGCTTAATTTTTTAAAAATTAAAAATACTACATGTTTTTTATACTAATTAAATACATAAATTTCTTTATTAATAAACATAAATCCTATGAACATCTTAAAAATAAAATAGTAACAGTCGCAACTCTTTAAAATAAAGATATTCAAGAAACATAATTTTTGGAGATTCATTGTATGCTTGATCAAATATCATCATCACTATTCTCATCCTCAGCCGTTTCATAATCAGTAGAGCCGTCATTAATAAAACTTGCTATATCATCATCAGAAGATACAGATCTAACATTATATGCGGATGAATCGACTTCCCATACTTCGTCATCGATGTAGCTGTTAGAAACATGTGTTCCCCGCACTTTTCCATCAATATCAACCATATCATCCCACATGTCATTGCCACTCATGTTATACTTGTGTAAAAGGTCTCTATCATATTTCTCATCCATGGCTGTATATTTGTCTTTATCATCGTCATCATGATATTCCTCACCTATGGATGTAAAATAATAATAATAATAATAATAATAATAATAATAATAATAATAATAATAATAATAATAATAATAATAATAATAATAATAATAATAATAATAATAATAATAATAATAATAATTTTAAAAGCAAATATATAAGTTCAAGTTTAAATTTTCTAAACACCACTCACAAACAAAATTGTATATGAAATTACTTTTTAATAAATAACCTGTTGAAGATTCTTCATTGATATCTGCATCAAGAATAGTATACATCGGTTTATAGTCAACTAAATCATAAAAAGGTTCATCCAGATCATTGATATTAACCCACACACCTTCTTCAGATACGTTGTTGTTGTTCTCATGTTCGTCATCCGTATTTTCATCATAGAGCATATACTTTTGTCGGTTCGATGCTACAGAGTCTTGTGTTGTTTTTGAATACGTAATCGTACTTGGTTCTTCATGATCAGATATCTTTGATATATCTCGGTAAGAGAATGGACCCAAGTGTTGTGACGCGCAATCTCTAAGAACCCATGGGAAAACGGGGTTCTACACACCAAAATATAGTTAGTAGTTATTAACAAATTATCTATTATGGGGACTGTTTGATTTATCATATTGTATATGCTAGCTTAATAATCTGGGATTAGCGGGACTGGTTGGTTTAGCCTATTATTTAGACTATGGGGGTTGTTTGGAATAGCTTAAATCTTACATTTACAATACTTATGAACACTGATTTTCGTACAATATATATGTTTTATAAAAATATAATGTGCAATTGTAAATTATTACCATTGGGTTTTTTTCCCCAAGATGATTAGTAGTCAGAGTTTTCACAACTGTTGATTGTGCCTTTTCATCATCAGATGAAGTTAGATCAACAACTTTGTTTGCTTGTGTCTTTTCATCGTCTGATGAAATCAAATCAACAACTATGTTGTTGACTAACTTGTCATCTTTAGTCAGTCTACGACGTTTACGTATAACTGGGAGAGGCTGGAATTTTCAAAAATGTAGTTAGTTTTTCTGATTGTTAAGTATTACATGATATGAATTACAATTATTTTTTATAACTCTTCATTGTCATATGTTTTTTGCGCCTTTTCATCATCTGATGAACTAACATCAAAAATTTTGTTGCTGACTAACTTGTTGTCTTTAGTGAGTCTACATCATTTAAATGTAACTGGAACAGCCTGCAAGTATTAGAAAGATATTCAGATTTTTTGATTGATGAGTTTCACATAATAAAATATTATCAAAATTTAATAAAAATACCTCATTATCAGATTTATATTCAGAATAATCAAACTTGCATATATTTTTACCGGTTTCAGATTTCGCCTTTGACAATCTCCGACTGTTGTGTGTCAAACAAACAACCTAAACAATGCATAAAAAATTAAAAACTAATAAATATTTATTTTTACTACAATGCAAAATAGTACGTAATTAAAATTGGATACAATACCTCATTATCAGTATCATGTAAATCAACATCATCATCAGATGTGTTGTATACATATGGATTGTTTTGTTTTTGCTTATTCCAAATTGGAGTAGTTCGATAACCATTGACACAAGCGGCATAAATCTGTATATCTCATGTTTATAATTAATTTTGTAAATCTAACACAAATAAATGTCAATAATAATAAACACATTTATGTTATAATACCTCATCATCTGATGGAACAACCTGCAAGTATTAGAAAGATACTTAGATTTTCTGATTGATGAGTTTGAGATAATACGAATTTACCCTATTAGTGATACCTCTTCATCGTCAGATATAACAATGGATGGTTTATATTTTGTGAACCTATCATTATGGTTTGAGTGGTTAGAGTTGGTTTTAGCTGCTACTTTTTTGTTTTCCTGCATATAATTAACATACAAAAGTGTTAGTATTTGATATTCCATACAGTTAGTTTAATTTAACACATAATCAATGTACTAATTTTGATTAAAACATGAATACCTTTGATGCCTTTGCTTTCACCATTGTTATTGTTTTTTGATAACAGTAATCGTATTTTAAGATTGAACAATATATATCGAATATCGAATGCTGCTATTTATATAACATATAGGTGGATATATTTTAGGATTCGATTTCTTATACATTAAATTTTTAATATAGATATAGATTACATGTATATTTTAGATTACATATATCTTTTGAACATAATTATAGAAGTGATTTTGTACATATTTATAGTAAACTAGATATTTCAATATTTTAATTTTTCTTTAATTTATCTATTCATAATTTAGGTTAAATTGTGATACATTTATTGCGTATATAAAATTGAATAACTTATGAATGCTGTCAAATAGCAAGTGCAGTGTTACTCTTAAAATTAACCATTCAATCATGTTCCATTACATCAAATAACTTAACATGAGTTTGCCAAATGCAACTCATCATAAGAATAGCATTCTACATCCTCATTATCAGTGTCATGTTGTGTTTCATCAAACTCATAGTATTTGGACCTATGATTTTGTCTTGTGAATGCTGCAACCTCTCTCCAAAGTTTTTTTGCTTCATCTGTTTCTCTTTTCAATCTTTCTTGTCTTGCTTCATATTCTTTCCACATTCTTCTTTTAACCTTTGCTTTCTCTGAAACCCACCAATCATACCACCATACCAGTATTATATTTTTTCCAAATAGCTTCAGATATGCCAAAGAGTTGGTATTTTGAAGGAACAGGAGGAGGAGAAGTATCTCTTCCACATTTGGATATATAGTTGATTAATACTGGTTGTTTGTTTTTAATACTGCTATGATATGATTAGCGTTGCTACTTAAATCTTTAGTGCTGCTCGTTATAGAAGTTAGTACTGTTCGATGTTATTAGTTAGTGTTGCCAAGTAAAATGGGTAATGCTGCTTGTGCTTTAGTGTTGTTTGCGCCATTTGTGATTACTTGCACCAGACATTTTTCGTGTGTTATCAGATATCGGATGTTGTATTCATAACTGCATATGTAAATTTGTAATAGAAAAATACTATGTTTAAAAACTAAAAACCTATTCAGCAATTAAACAAACATATGTTATAAACTGTTTAACAAAATTCAGAATCAAAAACATTGTTCAATGCAAATAAAGTGTTCAAAGAAAATATATCTCAAATAATATCAATCGCATTCAGTTTTGGCTTTTTCATTCATCCTTCTCCAAATTTACTGTCACCAGCCTCTTTGATGAGATGCTTTCTTCTGCTTCATTATCTCCTACATTAATCATTTCACGCTGTCTCTTCTTATCTCTTCCAGATGGTTGACCAATTGTAGTACCATTACCATTAGGTGACGTTGTTTGGGTTTCCAGCATTGGTGAAATGTTAGCTGCTTCATCCTATAAAAAAAGTTTAAAAGTAATTACAATAATTTACTTTGTTGATTGGTATATGTTTTCAAGAGACTAATGATTAGTACCTTAGTGTTTCCAGGTGTTGGGCAAAAACTATCTTGTTCATAATGCTATAATATAAAACCAAAAGTAAGTTATATAACTTATGTGTCTACTTTAGATACTCGTAGAATGTATATAGAAAAGCTGCATGTCATACCTCATTCTCAACAATGGATGGAATTGCCGTGTCATTTGACGCAACCTATGATGTTCAATCAATTTAAATAACAATCTTTAAGTTCTTTATTTTCAAACACGAATTGTAGTTAGACACATATCAAAGTATAATAAATAATACCTTATTCTGTAAGTCATGTGCATCATCATGTAGATCATCTTCGGAATCCTGCAGCTGATCGCCAATAATATGGTGTTCATCTTCAGTACCATGTAGGTCTTCATCCATTTCTTCTTTATCAGCTTCGGAAACATCCAGGTCTTCTCCATGTTCTTGTTCATCAACTTCAGAATCATCCAGGTGTTCTACAATTTCTTCTTTATCTGCTTCAGAACCATCCATATCTTCTCCCAGTACTTCATCATCAGCGTCAGAATCATCAAGGTCTTCCCGTATTTCTTGTAGTTCATTTTTAGATTCATGCACGCCGTTATCAACATCTTGATCTTCATATTCGGATTCATGTAGGTCATCTGCCTCCTGTTCTAGCGCGTCTTCGTAACCCTGTTTTTTAATTGTGTATTCCACGTATATTTTTAAAAAACTATATAAAATTATATGAATCGTATTATGAACTGCTTATATACTTTTGAATTTTCTGTTACTAAAAAGCTTTAACAGTACTAAGTTTAAAGAAGCAGTACTAACTTGAAATTTAGTACTGTTATAATGAGTTTAAAGCAGCAGTACTAACTTGAAAGTTAGTACTGCTGGAACCTAATTGTTATAGTATGTATGATTAAGTTTTCAGATGCAATTAAGAATTGTTTGTGTACAAATTTTTAGCAGCAACTGAGGAATTATATTATAGCATACTTGATTGTTCGATTTTTTAATAATGTAATGTATCAAACCTCTTCGTCGAGGAAACCATTCTTGAAGTAGTTGATTGTATCAACATCTTCAGTGACCTTTTCAGCTCGATAAATATGACTGTTATTGTTATGGTTAAACTTAGTATATTTCACTTTGAATAGATATTGTTTTCCGATATTATGATTAAGCTCATCTGGAAAGTATTCATTTGTATCCATGCCTTTTTCTGGCATGATCTCCCATGCTGACAAGTTTGTCATCTGTTAAGAATCATTTAGGCTCAGGTTGTTTAGACCTTTTATCTAGGATTAACACAATAATAATGAATAACATGTACTACGCAGCGGAATAATCAAACTATCATTATTATTGAGAAGGTTTTTCTTCACCATCATCACTACCAACTAACAAACTTACAAACCCTAGGCGTCTACACTAAGACTTGGGGCCTAGAACACACACACACACCTTTTTCTGGAATTACATCTCTAATTCCTGTAAATAATAATAAACGCCTCTAATCACTTTATATACTAGAGATTAGGGTTACAAAGGGATAAGTATTAGGAAATAAAACAAATCTTCCTAATCTTTTAACAATATTTCCTGTAATCTTCTTTCTTTTAGAAGATTTCTCCTTTGTCATCATTAGTCCTTCATCTTTCACATTTTGTCAATATCAACTCATATTTAATTCCTAACAATCTTCCCCTAGTTGATATGACAAAACCAACGACTAATGAAAGATGATCTTCCCCTTAATCCATGCATATCATCAAGGATCTTCAAGCTGCAATCTTCAATATCTTTATCTTCCCCTAGTTGATATGACAAAACCAAGCACATGAAAGATGTCGTCTTCCCCTTAAGCCATGCATACCATCAAGGATTTTCAAGCTGTAATCTTCAATATCTTCTTCCCCTTTTTGTCACACTCAACTAGGAAAAGAAAAAGAAATACGCAACTTTGATCGTCATAATCACCAACCAGTACCATACTTCCAATCGAGTCTTCTAATGTCTTGAATTACCCACCATTAAGAACACCAAAAAGCTTACTTATTAAATTAACTCAAGACATAAAAATCCCAAATCTTCAGTATGAATACCAACGAGCAATCACAAAAACCTTCACCTTGATGTAGCACATAAATGGTTAAATATTAAAGCTTCCCCTGAAACTCATATGGTAACCATTTGAAAGAACTTGTCGAATACCAACCACCATAGAAACAAATACCATATAGTACCATGAAGATCACCAAATAGCTTTCGAAAAATGACTACAATAATATTTGAAACGAAGCAGTAGTAGAATGAAAAACAGTTCTTATAATCAGAACCTGATTCCCAAAAATAATGAATGAATCATCAGGTCATAACCAAAAATGAAATCCAAAAATCCTCCTGTATGTGTTTCTTCTCCTGTATGTGTGCGTTGGAACCAACCTGTTCCAAATCTCGTATCTCTTCCCCTCACTTTGATAATCCCATGCTCTAGCAGTACAAACCAGCAGTACAAAGTTTATAACCAGCAGTATAAACTTTTCAAACTCCAAAGCTAGCAGTACAAACTGTTGTCGAGCAGTACTAACGCGAAAACCAAGCAGTACTAACTGGTGAAGCCAGCAGTACAAACTGCTAGTAGTATGTATCATGAGCACAAAATATGTGAAGTGAGCAGTAGAAACTAGTAACCATCAGACCAATAAGCACAGCGTTAAAAAGAAATTCCCTTAACCTTTATGCTGGCACGTGCAGACAGCAGCAACCAAACAATTATTAACGACCAATTAATGATTCAACAGTACGATTGCCACATGTAACATCAAAACAGTATTACAAATCGACAAACATGTGAAGATGACAAATCTTTATGCTATTGTCAGTACCATGTGTGAATATAATAATCATAACCTTTTCCACCATGATGCATTCACAATCAGATCAAGCAATAATTTTCGACCAAAGTAGTAGCGAATGAGAATAAATCACCACTGACAAAAAGAAGAGTCAACAGCAGCAGCCTTTGACCAATTTATTGTGAATCGACAACAGCATTTAATAGTACGAGGTTAAATTGAATTAATTCTTGAGTCTTCACAGATCGACATCAAAAGAAGAAAAAAAAATTAATTCGTTCATACCATTAAAAACCAAATCGTACCGTTATTGAAACCTGCTTCAAATTTGCACTTCTTTGACACCAAACCTTGTAACATCCTAGATATCAAGAGAAACCTGTCTCTGATACCACTTGTGGAGATCGATATGCTCGAGGTTTGTTAGACCTCATCTAGGATTAACACAATAACAATGAACAACATTGTACTACGCAGCGGAATAATCAAACGACTCATTATTATTGAACAAGGTTAGTCGAACGATTACAAACCCTAAGCATCCATTAGAGGACTCGATACCTAGACACACACACCCCTTTAAGTCGACTACATTATGGAAGACCTGCATAATAAAACCTATGACCTATATATCTCTTTATATAGAGAGATATTATGGTTACAAAGACTCTAAATTGATAATTTAGGTCCTTTATCTTTGTCTTCATAAGTTTCCTTTATCTTTCATATTTTGTCAATATCAACTCATATTTAATTCCTAACATCATCTTATGCACATTGTTATCTGTTAGGAATTAAGGTAAACAGTTGAAACTGTTGCATATAAGTTAGTACTGTTGGAAGACATTGACGATTATACTAACAGTACAAAGTCAGTTAGTACGGTTGGTATTAGAAAGTTAGTACGGCTTATAATTTTTGTAATCGTATAGAAGATAAGTATAGAAAGGATTTTGTGTATATCTTATTTATATAGATGATAGTTATCTTGTACAGGAATCCTTAGTCTATAAAAGGATTGCCTAGGTTATTGAATAGAGTAAGTAAGTTCTTAGAAAAGATTCAAGGTTGTAAACCCTAGTGATAGGAGATCACTCGTATTATTGAATCAATAATATTGAATTGTTGAAGTTAATTATTTGTCTCTTGTTCATATATACATTGTTTCATTCGTTCATACAAAACACATCAAATAAATCTTCTGAGTGTTTGCTAGTAAATTTCGCATGCTAGACTAACATTATTCAAAGTATCTATCTAACACAAGGAGTGTGTGTAGATCCGGTCAAGTGGTATCAAAGCCAGGTTACTGATACTTTGATTTAGAAGATCCAGACGAATTTGTTTAAGAAGAAGATGGACATGGAGACAACAACAAGTCAAACCAATATTGCTGCTAAGCTACCAATGCTTAAACCCAATGAGTTCGATATGTGGAGACTAAGAGTTGAACAATTCTTTCAAGTGCAGGATTATACGTTATGGGAGATAATAGAAGATGGAAATTCTTTTAAGCCCACAACTACAACAATTGTTGTTGAGGGTATCTCTGAAACAAAGGTGCAGACCAAGCCATTGACTACTGAAGAGAAGGCTCAGCACAAGAATGATGTTAAAGCAAGGAGCATGCTGCTGATGACAATCCCCAATGATCAATTACTGAACTTCAGTAAATATAAGTGTGCCAAAACTCTTTTTGAAGCTATTGTTGCAAGGTATGGTGGGAATGAAGCCACCAAGAAAACTCAGAAGACCCTTCTCAAGCAACAGTTTGAGAACTTCACAGTAACAAGCAATGAGTCACTAGATCATATGTTTAATAGGCTTCAGAAGCTAGTGAGTCAACTTGCTGTTTTAGGAATTGAGATGCCTCAGGAAGATCTCAACTCAAAATTCCTAAGGAGTCTACCATCAGAATAGGTTATGCATGTGGTTTTCCGGAAGAATAAGCCAGACATTGATTCTATGAGTCTGATGGATCTCTATAGCAACTTCAAGATAGTAGAACATGAAGTGAAGAAGTCTGCTGGATCAAGTTCAAGCTCAAGTTCTGGAAATTTGGCCTTTGTGTCAACTCCCAGTACCTCTAATCCAGAAGAAGAAGTTCAAGTTGCTGGAGCAGTTGGTACTGCTAACTCTAACAGTGGTACTGTTAGCAGTACTAATGGACTTTTGAATGAAGACACTTATTGTGCTTTCCTTACTACACAGCACAATGGTACTATGTTGACTCATGGAGATCTTTAAGAGATTGATGAAGATGACATTGAAGAGATGGATATCAAGTGGCAGCTCTCTCTTCTCTGCTTGAGAGCTAGAAGATTCTTGAAGAAGACTGGCAAGAAGATAATCATACACAGCAATGATGTTGCTGGGTATGACAAGTCAAAGATTGAGTGTTTCATTTTCCACAAGAAAGGTCATTATTCAAGAGAGTGCAGAATACCAAGACAACAAGATGGCATGAGCAGAGGATTTGGATGCAAATCAAGGGTTGTGGAAGTTACAGACTCAAGCTCAAAGGCTATGGTTGCCATTGATGGCTTAGGATTTGATTGGAGCTACATTGCAGAGGAGGAAGCAGAAGCACCAACAGAGATGGCACTTATGGCTTTCTCAGACTCTGAGGTACAAATTTCTAAATGTTCTAAATCATGTGATGCATTAAAAGAATTAGAAACACTTAGAAAACAGTATAATAATCAGAGAATAGAGCTAAACCCGACTGCTTTTAATTTAGCAAATCATAAGAGAGGTTTGGCTGTATTAGAAGAACAGATAGTTCACTATAAGGAAAATGAGTCTACTTTTAGTGATACTGTAGCTGTACTTAAGAGAGATTTGATGTTTATGGAAAATGAAATTAGTATGTTGAAACATGAACTGGAACAGGTTAAGAAAGCCAAGGAAAACATTCAAATGAGTGTGGACACACTAGAATACACATCAAAAGGAGTTCAAAAGATAATTGAGTGTCAAATTCTCAATAAAGCTAAGTCAGGCCTAGGTTATAAGTCAGTTCCACCTCCTTATAGGGGAATTCCAACACCCCCAGGCATTGACCTAGAATACACAGGACTACCTGAATTTCAACTACCTGAGCTTAAATATGGTCCTCAACCTAAGGAAAATGTAGTTGATAAACATGTGTATGAGAGTGCTAGTGATGCCTCACTTTCCGAGGATAAGGTGTCCTCAGCTAAGGACTCAGATGCTCCAACCATAGAGGAATGGACTTCTGATGATGAGGATGATCAGGCTGTGGTTAAGCCTGTTAGTGTTAAAGTGGAGGAACCAAAAGTTCCCAAAGTGGTCAAACCTGAGACTGTTAGGCCTAGAGCTAATGCAAAACCTTTTAGACCAACAGTTAGGTATGCAGAAATGTATAGAACCACAAACAAGCCAAGAGGTTACCAAATAAATTGGAATGGCCTCAAATCTCACCAACTAGGTGATGATTTTGTATGTTATAGGAAAGCTTGTTTCACATGTGGTAGCTTTGACCATCTTGCATTTTATTGCAACAACAGGGTAACTAGGTATTCAACACCTAGGGTGAACTCAGTAAGACCTCCCACTCACCCTACAAATGCTAGAATGATACCTAGATCAGTTCTGTTAAGGTCTGGACTAAGAACAGTTAATACTGTTAGACAAACAGTTAATACTGCTACACCAGCAGTTCACACTGTTAGACCAAATAGACCTTTTTACCCTAGACAAACAGTTTAAGGTGCAAAAACTCTTTCTAAATTAGCACCAACAACTGTTAGAAGACCATTTCAAAACAATGTAGTGATTCATAAACAAGTTTGGAAACCTAAAGTTGCAATTGCAAACCCAGCACCTCATACTGCTAGGCAAGCAGTTAACAATGGAAGTTTTAAAAACACTGCTAAGGGAAATATGGGTAATGGTATTAATGCATCTGCATCATGGGTTTGGAGACCACTTCAATCCAATGGTACTCCAACTGTTTTAAAAAGATTTAATTATGTTGATGCTAGAGGCAAGCCTAAGTCTGTTATGGCTTGGGTGCCACAAGGAAATTAATTTTTCTTTTTATGTGTGCATTGTTAGTCATATGCTTGCTATGTTGTGAGACAAGTGCTTTGCACTTTGTTTCCTTGTTTGTGGACTAACAGTTGCAGGAATAGATGATAAGCACCAAGGAATTACAAGTGCTTTATGTTTTGAACTGAATGGTGATTTGGAGCTCAGTGTGTTATCTGTGCACACAACAAATGGTTATTGGTTCACCATGTCTAACCCACATAAGAACCAACTAGTTCAGAGCAAACAGTTTCTGGTAAAGACTAATCAAATCCGTTAATGGTTGACAATTTACCAAAAATTGTATGGTTATCAACTCACCATATCTAACTATGAAGAGTTGGCTAGTCCAAAGCAAACGGCTATTTGTAAAAACATATCAAATCCGTTGATAGCTGATAGTTTGCTAAAAACTATATGTGCATAGAAATTGTTTTTCAAAATAATATAAGTTTATACTGTTCTTTGAAAATTTTGAAAATGGTTTGTACTGCTAGTGTAAACTTTGTACTGCTAGTGCAAAGTTTCTACTGCTGAACTAGCCATTATAACTGACGTGTCAGTAATTAATTTTTGGTTAAAAACTAGCCGTTGGCGGTTTGTTGCGATTTTTACTGATTG
This sequence comes from Artemisia tridentata subsp. tridentata, assembly GCA_021014915.2. NCBI lineage: Eukaryota > Viridiplantae > Streptophyta > Magnoliopsida > Asterales > Asteraceae > Artemisia > Artemisia tridentata. Next base: position 265,798,982 of record CP139501.1, on the reverse strand, counting down.
AATTACGATTTTCGAGGGATCCTCTTCAAGATATTTTAACTTTTATTCTATTATATTATAAAATAAAAGTTACCATATTCTTTAAGTCGGTCACATTAAAAATCCTAATTCTCTCAATAATATCTCATCTAACTTTCATCTTCTACTTTTTAACCTAAATCTTCATTATTCACCACAGTTAAAATCAAACTTTACTAAGAACATCATGGCTAATTTGGATTTTGTCAAGACGCACAATCAAGTCGCTTTTCTTGAGAAAACAGAGGAAGGAGATGGACCAAGATTTTATGAGATTATGGATTTTCTAAACCACTCTCACATAAAGTATGCTTTAACTGTCTCTCCTACTCTTTATGTCTCTCACATCACACTGTTCTGGCAGAATGCAACTGTCTTGACTAGTGAAGATGGAGACTTAGAAATTCATTCCAAAGTGGATGGCATACTTTTTGTTGTTACCGAGTCTGCACTTAGGAGACATCTTAAGCTGCAAGATTCAGATGGTATCATCACTATGCTAAACACTGAAATTTTTGAACAACTTTCAAAAATGGGGTATGATACATCTTCTCAAAAACTCACTTTTCAAAAAAGATGTTTCTCCCCACAATGGAGATTTTTGATACATACTCTCTTACATTGCTTAAGTCCCAAAAAGACAGCATGGGAGCAATTCAGTAGCAATATTGCTATTGCTCTTATTTGTCGGTCAACTAACAAGGTCTTTAATTTTTCAAAATTTATTTTTGAGAGTATGACATTAAATGTTAACAGCAAAACCAAGTTTCTTATGTATCCAAGATTTGTTCAAACTCTTTTGAATAAGAAAAAGAATTTCCTTACAAAACCAACAGAAACTTTTCCTACACCTAGCCTACAATCAAAAGTTTTTCAAAACATGGCTATGGCAAGTAGATTGTTTTCAGGGGTAGTAGTACCTCTCTTTCCAGAAATGCTTCAAATTGAATTGAGTGAAGGTTCAGAAAACCCATCTGATCCCCATCACACACTCAATCAAAATCCTGAAATAACCCAAACACCCCAACCATCACAACTTATAGGAGAAGGTCTCAACCTAGTCATACTAGAGTTGAAACTGGATCCTTGCCCCATGATTCACCGCTCCTAACAGGTCACACAGTTAGAAGTAATGAGGGCAGTTCTAGACAAAATGAATTGATGGATTTGTGTACCAAGTTAACTGCCAAGGTAGAAGCTTTGGAGGAGGATCTTAAAAGTCATAAAGAAAATTTTGCCAAAGTCTACTCAAGGTTGACTCGAAGAGTAAAGAAGCTGGAAGATCATCTAAAGAGGAAAAGAGCTAGAGCTATACTGGATGAAGATTCTTCTGATGGTGATTATTCAGATGATTCAGATGATGCTGATGATGGTGATTCTCCCAAACAGGGGAGGATATCAGATAAAGGCAAGGGGGATAGTTCTCAGGGGAGGCAAGATGAAGGTGGTAATGAAAAGATTGATATGGATACTGGTAATGTTGCTGATATGGATGTTGAAGATCAAGAAGCTCAAGAAACTGCTCAGAATGAAGAAATAGTTCATACGGTTGAGATAGAACAAGAAACAGTTCATACGGTTGAGACAGAACAAGAAACCGTACAAACTGTTGATGAAGAATATGAAAGAAAAAGATCAGCAAAGGGAAAGAAACCAATGACACCTGAAGAAGCTGAACAAGAACAAGAAAGACTCAAGAAAGTAAAACCAAAAACTCAAGCACAGTTAGAGTTTGATGAAGAAGTTGCAAGGAAACTTCAAGAAAAAGATCAAGCAGAAGAACAAGCTCAGATAAATCTTGATGCAGAATTAGCAAGAAAGATGGCTGCAGATGATGTAAGGAATATAGCTGAGTTTATGGATAGAACAAGGTTGGAAAAGGAAGCTTCAAATACTGAGGCTGATCAAGAACAATTAAATGAACAGTTACAATATTTGTTGGATTCTGATTTAATTGTGAGAGCTCAAGCAACACTTATTTTGAAAGATAAGAACTTAAGTGAAGAAGAGAAGACAGAAAAGCTTAAAAGTGTCATTCTATCTAAGAACAGAGAAGTAGCTTGGAATGATCTAATGGAGAAGATCAGAGAAAGACAAAAGTTTGGTTACAAGACAAAAATGCCTACCAAGAAAGAGCAAATCGGCTTTATGAAAAGTTACTTGAAGAATCAAGCTTGCTGGAAGTCAAGTTATTTTAAACATAGATCAGATGAAGAAATTCAGGAAGCATACTATGATGCTTATGCTAGACTGAACAAACCAGTTGAAAGGGATACCACAAAAGGGAAGAAAAGAGAACCAGAAGTTCTAGAGGCTGATGTTTCAAAGAAATTGAAGTCAGGAGAAGAAGGATTGACTGATGAACAGATCAAGAACATGATAGTGATAGTCCCTGAATCCACAAACTTCAAACCTTTACAAGCAAAATATCCAATCATTGACTGGAAGGTATTCACAGAAGGAAGAATGAAAGGTTGGGAAATCATGAGGATTGGTGGAAGAACTGAGAAGTACAAGCTGTTTAAAGATCTACTTAAAGGTTTTGATAGGGAAGATCTAAATCAATTGTGGAAGCTGGTGAAAGACAAGTTCAAAATATGTCACAACCCGAAATTTTAGGTCATTTTTCCGAACCTCGACGATTCACTATTCACCAGTTACTATTCATCATTTACTATTCACCGATCACTATTCATCATTTCACTATTCATCATTTTCGGAGTCAGTTTGAGAATTTGAGAAGCGTTCGGAAATTTTACTATTCACGTGACACTATTCATTCCCGGAGAAAACTTACTATTCATGTTCATTCATTCATTTCATCGTAAACGTAGTTTACGGGTATTCATATTCGCGTAACCGGATGGGTTTAGCTGCGAATTCATGCGTCATTAGTAGGGACACTGCATACGGACTAGGAATAGTCTACATATCATCATAATGACATTTTCATACTATTCCACTCGTAGGGTTATTAAATTAACACTTTTATTACATTTGACGTTTTACGTATAATTAAATTTAATTAAAACGTTAACGCGCGATCAATAAATGTGACTAACACGTCCGACAATCCCCACGAAGGTCCCGACATGCTTTTACACCTCTTATAACATCATAAAGATTATAAAATTCATTTACTTGGTATTTTGGAAGTTTACGTTTTCCAGTTCAGCGTTTTACGCGAATTACGCGTTTTAAACCCGCGTTTCCAGTTTTAACTGCGTTTAAGCAACCCGATGAAACTTACCATTCATTTCACATTTTCTTATGGAGTATTTTGACAAGTTTAGTCATTATTTCAAGTTTCATATTTTTACGATACCCGGAATTACGTTTCGCGACTTAACTATTTACGTTTAGTGATTAACGGAACCAAAACTGACTCCGTGAGCTAGATATTACCAAGCTTCCTACACACATTTCACACCATGTGCAGCCCCCATCCCATGTTACTTCAACTTGATCCTTTAATTACAATTATGCCATTCAAGGTTAGATATTTTGCAAGAAAACCAACTAAAACAATCACTAGTTCATTTTTCAAGATCAAAAACTCATTTCTCTCTTTTCTCCTTGGAGACTCACGACCAAGAAACACCATGGATCAAGATCCATTATTTTTTCCAAGATCAAAGTATCAAAGTTGCTCATTTCATCATTCTTATTAAGGGTTTTGTAATACAAACTCAAGAATCACAAGATTTCTCATCATCTAATCACCTAATCTTTCAAAGTAAGTTGTCAAACTCTTTTTCATAATTTCTTCAAGTTGTCTTCATGATTATATGATTTCCATACTAGATCTACATGCATATGCAAGCTATACCACTCCATTTACATTTATTTAACTTTTGAGCCATAGAGATGGGTTATAGGTAAATCCTTGGTAGATTAACTTAATGGATGATGTTTAGGAACCCATGACACCCTAAGAAGGTGTATGGTAGGCTATGGGATGATTGGTTGTTGTTTGTGAGGTTTTTGGACAAGTTACTAACTAGGAAAGTGGTTTTTGAAGTGTTAAAATACCTACTGTCTCCATTTTAAAAACGTGGCCAACTCAGTAAGTGTTGGTTAATTTTTGGCCAAATATTTAGAAAATACATTCCGAGACGAAGCCGTAGCCGAAAACGGGGATAAAAACGAGCTTATAACGAAGGAGATATGATTTTTCAAAGTTTAACGACGAAAACTAATTTTTCTGAAAATAGCGTGCTGTTGGACGATTTTCGACGGGCAAACTGAGGCGTTTAACGCGACCTAGATGAACCGAGCTACTGAAAATGTGTTAGTATATGTTAATACGAAGCCACGGATATAAAGAACGTCGAAAACAAGCTAATAACGAACAAGATACACGCGTTTAAACTTCGATAAATACTATTAGTTTTTGACAGCTTTTAATGGAAATATAATTACGTACTAGAAACTATATTTTTCAAGTAATAACCATGGAGAGCCGTATCTCTTACCCGTTAGAACACGTACGATCAAAGGGTTATTAACGCGACTATTATAAGACATACCAAGGTTTTCAAAACGCCGAGACTAACACAAACGTTTTATACACATTATTACACGACTAGTTTTGACGTAACAAGTGGAACACATTTTTACCAAGTTTTGGAAGATATTACATATCAACGATAACTATTATTTTCATAGTACGAGTGGTATAGGTTACATATGCATGAGCATTCACTACATCATCTAAGTAGAACATATTCATTCATGATAGGTTGCGGCTAGTGTTCGCGTCTTGTTGTTCCGTTCATCTCATATTCATCGCATTGTTGTATCATCATACCAGGTGAGTTCATAGCCCCACTTTTACTCTTTAATACTTGTTTTAAACTCTTTGGGGGAGATACATGCTTAAACTGTTTGCTATTACTCAAGACGATTTTACTCATATGCTATGCTACGCTTTTATACACTTACTCATGATGTGTAGTTTTATTACGATATGTGACTTAATGTGGAAAACTATTCTATACGCTATATTCATTCACCACTGTTTAACTCCTGGATGGAGCCGACGGAGAGGTATTGATAGTACTATCGGGTTGACACCCTCACCCTTGGCCCGCGATTCATGGCCTTGGGTGAATATAATCCAGCTATGAAGCATTCTTGCTTATTCTTGTCGTGAGGTTCAGTAGGCTATTAAACTTTACATTAAGCGTGCATATATCGTATACACATTTGACTTAATCATACTATATGTTAGCAGTGGGTTGTAAACACACAGGTTGCGAGTCTTGTATGGCCGGGGCTTGGAACTGAGTGGATTTACAATGCCTTTGCTGTGGAAACATTCTTTGAAGGCTTTTTCAACTATTTTAATACAAACTCTATGAACTCACCAACCCCGTGTTGACACTTTAGCATGTATTCTCAGGTATTAAGCAAAGGCACGCTACTGGAGGTTTTGGCAGGGCACGGCATGGTCATAGAAGACTCTGATATTCATAAGGGACCGTTTTAAATGATATTTTCAAGGGCCTAATTCCGCACTACTTTTTACAATGTAAATCAACATTTTTGTTAAACTATTTTATTCTAAATGAATGAGATGAAAACCGTTCTTTGCACTTGTGTTATGATACCAATTGAGTTGCACCCCAGCTACATGTATGCTTCCGCTGGATCCGATTTTGGGGGTGTGACAAAATAGCAGATCCTTTAGAAGATAAAGACAAAGAACTATGGGTTCAATTGAAGAGGATTTATGAACCAGATGGTGGAGAAGCTATATGGAGATTTCAATCAGTGATCAAGGATGTCTCATGGAAGCTTTTTGACACATGTAGTGTACATAGAATTTCTACCAAGGATGGGATAGAAATATATATGCTGGTTGAGAAAGACTATCCTCTGAGAACTGCCGTATTAGTTACTCTAGTGCATTTAAAATTGGAGGTTGAAGCAGATTCAGACTTGGCTGATATGTTAATCAGAAAAATTTGTGATATTGCTGAAGAAAGGAAAGCCCAGACAAAGAGAATTACTTGATGATGTTTGGAAGAATCCCTCTCATCATAGGAGATAAAGATTAATTCGAAGAAACTTAGTGATTTGCACAGAAATCATAAGTTTAGGGGAGGATTGTTAAGAATTAAGGTAAACAGTTGAAACTGTTGCATAAAAGTTAGTACTGCTGGTAGACATTGAAGATTATACTAACAGTACAAAGTCAGTTAGTACGGTTGGTATTAGAAAGTTAGTACGGCTTATAATTTTTGTAATCGTATAGAAGATAAGTATACAAAGGATTTTGTGTATATCTTACTTATATAGATGATAGTTATCCTGTACAGGAATCCTTAGTCTATAAACGGATTGCCTAGGTTATTGAATAGAGTAAGTAAGTTCTTAGAAAAGATTCAAGGTTGTAAACCCTAGTGATAGGAGATCACTCGTATTATTGAATCAATAATATTGAATCGTTGAAGTTAATTATTTGTCTCTTGTTCATATATACATTGTTTCATTCGTTCATACAAAACACATCAAATAAATCTTCTGAGTGTTTGCTAGTAAATTCCGCGTGCTAGACTAACATTATTCAAAGTATCTATCTAACACAAGGAGTGTGTGTAGATCCGGTCATTATCAAATAGAATAACCTAGGCAGAACCACTATCATCGAGTATACGAACAATGATCTTGAACCTACAAATGTAAATAAATGTAAATTAGGATTGGGTAATACTTTTTGGTACAACAGATTGAATTATTTATGTTAATAGAGTTTTTTTTTTGTACCTAGATGCAACTGCATATGTTTCTCCATGTTTCTTGCAGTACCACAATTGATTCTTGTTTTTCGAAGTTGTCATTCCTTTTGATGCAATTGGTGTGACTCTAGTGCTTCATGATCTGCATCCTGTATAAGCCCAACCACCATCATATTGTATGCTATGCACTGTTGCATACACAACACAACATGTATCCTACAATTAAATATTAAATTTAGTTACAAAAGTATCTTAATTTATTGTACAAAATTATTTAATATACTGTATGAAAACATCGATAACGCTTTCTGACCGGATCAATGCTACGAATCATTCCAACCAATCTTTTTACACAATCGTGCATATACTCGGCAGGGGTAACAACATGCATTTCCTGATTGTGGGTTTCAATTTTGAATCCACTTGCATCATATCCCTCTTGTTCTTCATAACTGTGTCTTGTAAACAATAGATTTTGAAGAAAAAAATTGGACTTAATTTATTTATTTTTTATCTGCACTTATATTAGTTATTACCTTTTCCGAAAAGCCAGTAACTGAGGTATATCTTTGTTTATAAATATCCTTGAACCGAATAAAGCATTATGAATTAAGGGCTTTTCTGCATTATGTGCAAGAGCAAGTAAATTTCATTATATAATATCATTTAAGTATTGCAGTAAATTTACAACAAATTGAATTAAAGTGTTACAAAACTTACTATCCCAGTATTTTACTTTCCCCATCATCAATAGAAAGTCTATGTGACCAATTTTATCAAGTTTGTCTTGATATTCATTCCACAGCAACGCCCATTTGTCCCAAAAGGTAACATCAAGCCTCAAAGATCTGCATATTGTGTTCTCAACATATGATTACAGTTGTACATTTTTTTATGTTAATTATAATTGCATTTAAGATAACGAACTCACTCGGCATCTTCTATGAAAACTGTCCTCCGATTCTTTCAGCCGCCTACGCTATTGACGGATATAATATTTCCAATAGCTACGACAGTTCCGATAACATCTGCAGCGGAAAAATGGATAATTGACCTAAAATAAATTATATTTTTTAATTTAAAATACATATGTTTATTAGATATACATACCAACACAGTCATGCTCATGGTACTCATAGTCTCTGTCCAATATACGGCTGAATGCTTCATTAATGAAGCCAAGAAAGTTTTCATCTATGTGTTCAACTCTGGTAACATCCGTCCCTTTATAAAATGAAATTTTATACATGTGTGGTAATAGTGGCAACCTTCCACCGTTTTCTGCTACTCCAAAGTTGGAGATTATATAACATTGACCCTCTTGCAACAGTGATTCAAATTTAAACATCAATTCTTTTTCGATGTAAACTTGAATACGGTTAGACTGTTACAACACTTGTTATTATTAGTGTCTTTATTAAATATGTACAACCATATATAATTAGTAAGTAAATTAAATATACCTCTTCATCTTGAAAAACACAATCAAGACTGTACGAATCGTGTTCTTCATTTAGTTTGTGAGAATGCCAAACAGAGATGTACCTTCCTTTTATTGCAATATTAACAACCATAGGACTGATATCTTTAATTGGTGTTATTGTGCGATCCTTTATGTTTAGTCCTGTCAAATTGTACACATAGTCTTCACATGAACTGAACTACAAACATATATATTTTGAATAATAAATTCTAACCAAACCTTGGGAATGACTCCCAAAACTTGACATATTGCTTCCAGTGCGTTTACTTTGGCGGGAAGTTATTCCTACATATGTTCAAATATAATATCAGTTGGCAATGTATCAAATCATATAAAATCAAAAATAGCGGTTTCTTATTTCATTTTCTTGCACATTTACACTTAGGACCCTCAAGTTATATTTTTCTTACATTCCTACTGACTTATATGTCATTACAAAAATATCCCAGAAGTTTCAAAGTTGGCAAAACAAGCCCTTATACTTTTATTTATAAATCGTATAGTCTTTTATTGTACCAAAACAAGCCCTAGTTTTATCCAATCATTAAACCATCATGACATCATCATTAAACATTAATTACATCAGATCTATACACATGAACCCTAACCCTAATCCATTCTAGGGTTTATTCTTATTTTTCTTTATTTCCTCTAAAATCCGATTACATACAATAATTCGCATCAATTATTTTGAGCTTCTATAAATCATGTGGTTATTTTTATAGGCTTATATTATCAGTATAGGACATGTAAAAATTATAGTTACACCTCAGAAAAATCGAATGACATTATTTGGAAATTATGTGTGTTTTAACTCTTATAATTTCGTATGCTTTGTTTAGCTTGCATGATCCATGATTAAAATTTTTACTGAGTTATATACAACATATAGATCATTAGAAAAATGGTAGATCAATTATAGAACGTAAAGATTTGTCGTGTGGATTTTATACCTATCGAGCGCAATAGATCGAACAAAACAAAACACCACGATCGAACGAAAGCTTCCACGACCCAACTCTTATTTTTCCTAGCTTGCTTACACCTTGATCAACTCCAAAAAATTGCTTGCTCAGGTCCAGAAGTCGCAAGGATGTTTTGGTCGAATTTAGTGTGTAGCGATTTAGGGTTTTCGGAATTTAGGGTTTTGCAAAATAATGATTTGATTGTGTATATAATAATAGCCGATTAGGAGGGGGGTTATACTCAAAATTTTTGGCCCATAAGTTAGCTCAAGATCATACTTTGATTTGGTGTATAACTCCTTAATTTATTTTGGTACTTATCTAATTAAAATGACTTTACAAATATATATCTTAAGTTTATTTAATCAATTTTCGGACCATGTATATGTGTATATGTGATTTTGTAATTTTTGTACATTCAAAGTAATGTAATGTTGTCCCAGAAATTTAATTACTTGATATGTAGTTCATTTTCAGAAGTTTGGAATCAATTCAGAATTGTTATAAGTGATTTTATTAAGTTTTATGGCTTTAGGGGTAATTTGGTCATTTTATAGGTTATCTGAATTTCAGGTATTACAACTTCTTCCCCACTAACAAAAAAAAAATCGTCCTCGAAATTTGCAGGAAGTGGTAAGAAACGAAAAGAAAAGAAAGCGGAAAACAAACAAAGGAGAACGGAAAACAAAACAAGGACATACCGGATTAAAACGAGAACTGCGGATAACTAGCTCGTATTGACTCTTCAGTTTCCCAGGTAGCTTCACGCTCCGAGTGATTCCTCCAAAGAATCTTTACGAATGGGATGACTTTGTTTCTCATGACTCGTTCCTGACGGTCCAGAACCGCTTCCGGTTCTTCAGACAAGGACATATCAGGCCGGATCTGATCAAGTGGGTAAGATACAACATGCAGTGGGTGATAATTGTATCCTCTCAGGAGAGATACATGGAATACATTATGCACATGAGATAGCTGAGGAGGTAAAGCCAAACGATAAGAAACCTCCCCAATACGCTCCAGGATTTCGAACGGTCCAATAAATCGAGGACTCAACTTGCCCTTGATTCCAAAACGCCTGACACCACGGAAAGGAGATACTTTCAGGAATACCCGATCACCTACATTAAATTCTAGATCCCGACGGTGCTTATCAGCATAGCTTTTCTGGCGAGCACGCGACTCTTTCAGTTTCTCTCTAGCAACAGCTACCTTTTCATTTGTGATCTCAATCATCTCAGGTCCTTCAATCAGACGTTCACCTACTTCATTCCAACAAACAGGAGCCCTACATTTCCTACCATACAACATCTCGAAGGGAGCCATTCGAATACTCGCATGCCAACTGTTATTATACGCAAACTCTACCAAACATAAGTACTCATCCCAACTACCTGTCCATTCCAACGCACAAGCTCTTAACATGTCTTCCAAAGTCTGAATGGTCCTCTCAGACTGACCATCAGTTTGGGGATGAAATGCAGTACTAAACTTAAGGCGAGCGCCCCAAGCTTTATGAAGTCCCTTCCAAAAACGCGAAGTGAAACGAGGATCACGATCTGAAACAATAGACGAAGGCATACCATGAAATCGAACGATCTCTTGCTGGAAAACTTCCGCCAACTTACTGACACTATATGTCATACGGATAGGTAAGAAATGAGCGGATTTAGTTAGCCGATCAACGACCACCCAAATCGCATCATGTCTTTTACGAGTAATAGGCAGACCACAAACGAAGTCCATGGAAATCTCATCCCATTTCCATGTAGGAATTTCCAAAGGTTGTAATAGACCACTAGCTCGCTGATGCTCAATCTTAACTTGCTGGCAGGTCATGCATCTAGCGACAAATAACGCCACATCTTGCTTCATACCGTTCCACCATAAATGTTGCTTAAGATCCCGATACATCTTGGTAGAACCAGGATGGATAGCGAAAGGAGAACTGTGAGCCTCAGTCAACACAGCCTCACGCAATTCGGAATCATTAGGCACGCATAAACGATCCTCATACCAGACAACTCCATCGTCATCAACTCTAAACTCAGTTTGCTTACCCTCTTCAATATTCTGAACTATAGCCCAGAGCTCACCATCATCTTTCTGAGCCTCTTTAATACGCAACAACAGATTTGACTCAATCTTTAAACTAGCCCAGTAACCAACATCACGCCGAAAACATAACTCAACATCCAAACGCTCCAAATCCTTGAGGACATGCGGATCAATCTCCAAACTAGCAATCACTCCAGATTTCCGACTAAGTGCATCTGCAACCACATTAGCCTTACCTGGATGATACTGGATGTTCGTGTCATAATCTTTCAGAAGCTCCAGCCATCGCCTATGCCTCATATTAAGCTCCTTCTGAGTAAAGATGTATTTGAGGCTCTTGTGATCAGTGAAGATATCACATGATTCACCATACAGGTAATGCCTCCAGATCTTCAATGCAAAAACTACAGCTGCCAATTCTAGATCATGAGTTGGATAATTTTCCTCATAGGGTTTCAGTTGCCTTGAAGCATAGGCAATCACCTTGCCGTTTTGCATAAGCACACAGCCCAAACCCTTCTTAGAAGCATCACTATAGATTTGGAAACCTCCGGAACCCGATGGTAACGTTAGAATAGGTGCAGACACCAAACGCCGTTTCAACTCTTCAAAACTCTGCTCACGCTCATCAGTCCATACGAACTTTTCACCCTTCCGCATCAATTGAGTCAATGGCAAAGCCAACTTAGAAAATCCTTCCACAAAACGCCTATAGTAGCCAGCTAATCCAAGAAAACTCCTGACTTCAGTCACAGTGGTAGGTCTCGGCCACTTGGTGATAGCCTCGACTTTAGATGGATCCATGGTGATACCATCTGCAGACACAATGTGACCTAGGAAAGCTACTTGGTTCAGCCAGAACTCACACTTAGAAAATTTCGCGAATAATTTATGCTGCCTCAGGATACCTAAAACAATACGCAGGTGTTGCTCGTTCTCCTCGGACGATTTAGAATACACTAGAATATCGTCAATGAAAACGATGACGAATTTATCAAGAAATTCATGGAAAACCCGATTCATTAAATCCATAAACACGGCAGGAGCATTTGTTAAGCCAAAAGGCATAACCAGGAATTCATAGTGTCCATAACGGGTGCGGAAAGCAGTCTTAGGTACATCCTGCTCTTTAACTCGCAATTGGTGACAACCCGATCGCAAGTCGATTTTGGAGAAAACTTTAGCTCCTTTCAATTGATCAAACAAGTCATCAATGCGAGGAAGCGGATAACGGTTTCGAATGGTAATGCGATTAAGCTCACGATAATCAATACACAGACGCATAGACCCATCCTTCTTCTTTACGAAAAGCACAGGAGCACCCCATGGCGAAACACTAGGTCGAATAAATCCACAGTCCAGCAACTCTTCCAGTTGCTCCTTCAATTCTTTCAGTTCAACAGGTGCCATCCGGTACGGAGCCTTAGAGATAGGTTCGGCACCAGGAATTAGATCAATAGAAAACTCCACTTCCCTAGCCGGAGGAAGACCAGGAAGTACTTCAGGAAAAACGTCAGCAAAATCCCGAACAATGGGAACACTAGAAATATCCGGACTCTCAACAGACAAATCCTTAACTGAGGCTAGATAACCTTGGCAACCATGAGACATCAAGGTTCGAGCTTTCAAGGCGGAAATGATTTTAACAGTTTTAAGAGGGCGAGATTCATGGTAAATGAATTCAGGATTATTCAGATCACCGAAAATCACATTTCTGGCATGGCAGTCAATGGTTGCTTGATGGAAAGCCAACCAATCCATACCCAGAATGACATCAAAGTCAATCATGTCTAGAGGAAGTAAATTTGCCGGACGAATCCGATCATCGAAGCGTAACGGACAGTTCAAATATTCATGGTTGATAAGAATGTGGTTTTCCATGGGGGTAGATATAGCAATTGGGTTATTTAGTGGTGTTGCAGGTATGTTTAGTTTCTTAGCCAATTTCATAGATATGATAGAATGCGTTGCTCCAGTGTCAAATAACGCGAAAACAGTAAAATCACCAATATACAAAAAGCCGGTAATGGTACCTGTAGCCTTAGCCGCCTGATCCCGCGTAGTAGAAAACACACGCCCAGTATTCGGAGGTGGAGGAGGCGGAGGAAGAAGATAGTTCTTAGCAGATGCAGGATTCTGCTTTGGGCAGTCCTTCACCCGATGCTCAGCAGATCCACATCGGAAACACGCACCAGTTGCTCTACGACACTCTCCTGGATGATTTTTCCCACAAGTAGTACAGATAGGGGGTGTAGATAAGTTCCCAGATGAACCCTTCTGAGAACTCGATCCAGAACCACGAGACTGCTGCTGAAAACCCTTAGAAGGCTGATCCTTCCACTGTTTCTGACCATTATCCTGCCTAGAAATCAAACCAGCATCCTGACCTCTAGAATCTGGTTTCCGCTGATCATAGCTCCTACCTGACTGACCCTGATAATCACGACCACGATCTGATTGACCCCGCTGTTCAAAGACCTTACCAGAAAACCCCTTGTTGTCCCGATTCTGACTCTGCGGCTGAATCCTGTCGCCATCACGGTTTCGCTTGTACCCTACCTTCTCATGAAATATCTCGATGTTGCGAGCTGCGTCGCAACATGCTGACGGATCAGCGAACTCCTGATTAAGAAGACGATCTAAAACCCAACTCTTCAGTGCCCACTTATAATGCTTAGCTTGATGCTCAGCATCCCCAGCAACCGGGCCCACAAAGCTAACCAATCTCTGGAATCGCTCCAGAAATTCCCCTGCATTCTCAGACTCAAGCTGAGAGATAGTGTTGTACTCCCGAATAAATCTCTGCTGTTCGGACACAGGGAAGTACCGATTATAGAACGTAGCACGAAAATTAGCCCAAGTACAACCAAGAACATAAGCATCACCTCCCTTAGCTTCCTTGTGCGCCTTCCACCAGTTAAGCGCATCTCCCTCAAGCTTAAACGCAGCCATACGAGTCTTAAACCCGTCTTCACAACCCAGTACCTCAAACAGCTTCTCCATGTGTGTTATCCAGTCCTCTGCAGCATGAGGAGTAGCAGCAGAACTGAAAGACAACGACTTAAGTTTATTGAAACTCTTAAGCCAACCATTAATGGTAGTGGGTCGGCCCCCACCACCAGTACCACCAGAACCACCAGCACCACTAGAGGGACCAGCACCACCCGAGCCACCAGAGGGACCGGCTCCATTACGAAAATCATTGATCATTCGAGTGATCACCTCGTTAGCATTAAGCCCACGTAGCAAATTGGCTATAGCATTAGCCACCAACTCCTCCAAATTAGGGATCTCCTCCTCCCCTTCAGAATAGTCACCACGACGAGTAACAACCATCTACAGGATTTTCAAACGATTAGAAAGATCAAAGAGGAATGATAGAGCAAAAGAAAAACATGGCAGAGCAGGACAGGAAAAGTGTGCGCGAAAGGAAACCCTAATGTCTACCCAAATCCTCACAGGTCGATAGCCTAAGCTCTAAGGTTTCATGAAAGCCTGTTCTCTGATACCGTAAATTGTAACACCCCAACCCGACAAGGGTAAAGATATCACAACAATGGTGGCATATCAGAAGTCACAAACATTCAATAAATAGAACATCATAAGTCTTAACATTAAATCCAAAATAAGTCAACATGACTTAAATCAAAATGCAAGACAAAATGACTAAGTACAAAATCCAATATTCAAATGCCTTAACAATGGCATAATAAAATAAATAGAAGTTCAAATGGTAAAGCTAAATGGTATGTGCTTAAACACATACCTTTTCTTGACCAAAACCGGACCCAAATAGACCAAAAACTAACCAAAATGCCAAAAGATATTGTGTTTTTGTGTTTATGTATGTGCAGGCAACGGATAAACAAAAAACGACAAAAGACAAAGAAAAATCCAGAAAACACGGGCACGAGACGTGGAAAAGATATTTATAGAGCCGAAGCCGGGAAAGATTCGTCAAAGATAATATTTTTTGAAGAATGGCCCTTGGATTATTACTTGTTGGCAAAATTGGTCCTTGATAAACTTTGGAGAAATAGCATATTTGGTCCCTGAACTTTGCATGATTTACACTTTTAGTCCTTGGATTAATCTTATTTTAGCCTATCTACTTACACAACCGGATCTAAAAGAGATAAACAAACCCAAATACCCATTCACCATCACAGCCCATATTACCCATCCCATGTTTCTTTTTCTTATCCATTCCTTAAACCCACTTGAACCTATCACTAACCGATCCACCCACTAGCCCATTACACCTTAAAAAAATACCCAGCCTAATCACTAAAAACCCGACCCATCCCATTTCTTCCTTTAAAACTAATACCGGGTTCAATAAGAAGGGTCAAACCCCTCTTTTGTGGTCAATATTCTAATCACACAACCCTAACCACTATTCACCTTCTTCATCCTCCTTAATCACCTGATAATCGTCCATCTCACCACCTCACCGCTACCATCCAAAAGATTCACATGGTGTTGTCTTTGGTCCCCTCCATCCACCTCATCGATCCGAGGCACCAAAAGAAAGATCAACGATCAAGAATTAAAGATGTGGGGAGCACGTAAAGATCCAAGGGCTAGAAAAGAAGCACAAGTGCACAAGAGAGGAACACACTCACACAACAAACACACTCGAACTAGGGTTTTAGATAGTTTTTTAGTATAAATATTAGCAGCCGAGTCGTTTCTTTTTTTTTCTTTCCTAGGTTTATTTTAGCTTTTTTTTAAGGTATTGTAATTTTATTTTCAGCTGTAATTTACTCTAATTTTAATTTTAATATCAGTCTTTTTTTCTTTCTTGAAAGTCGAATTAGTATAGCTTAATTTATCTGCTTATGATGTTTTTAATATCAGTTTATTTGCTTATCTGTTTATTTGCTTATGATGTTTATTAGTAGCTGCTAGTTTATCTTGATCTGTTTGTGTTTATCTTGATCTGCTAGTTTATTGTTTATTGTTTATCTTGATCTGTTTATTAAGCTCATTGTATTTGACTGCTTATGTTGCTCATCTTGTTTTTTCTACTTCTTTGAACTCTGTTATGATTAGTTAGGATGAGTTAGAATGGTTTAGTTTTAGCTTATATATCAAACTTTTAGAAAATAGGCTGTTTGACTTTTAAAGTCAAACGGGTCAATAGGGTAGCACACTATTCATTTGCAGCTTGTTTAGATTTAGTTGAGATTATTTGAGGTTAAGCATACTGATGTTGTGGAAATTTGAGATACTTTTAGTGTTTTTGAGGTTTTGAGTTTTTTAGTGAAAACTTGGATTTTAAAAGCTTCTTATAAGCTCTCATCAAGCTGCTAAAGTTGTTGAAGTTTGTTGATGTGCTGAGTGTATGTAGCATGATCTGTGTTGCCTGTTGTTGGTTTTATGCATTTTGTCTATTTGCATTTTGTTTGTGTTTATTGTTAGTGTTTGTGTTTATTATAGTTGGATTTGGATTTGGTTGTTAAGGTTCTAATGTTTGTGTTTTGAGTTTGTAGAAATTTCATTTTCTTGACAAAATTAGTTGAATCTAATTCAAAGTTTAAGGTTTTAAATCACTAAAAAAATATATATAGCAAAACTGCTAAGCCTGGGATTCGAACCCAGGCCAGCAGACTCGCAAAACAAGCAACCAACCACTGCACTCACTTTTCTTTTAAGTTAAACCTTAAAAAATTTGAATTAAAACCCTTTTACTTTCTTTTCCCTTTTTTTAGCTTATTGTGAGCTGTTGGCTTATTTTTGGCTTATTTGAAAAAGCATTTTCACTTTTTATATTTTGCATAGCTCAAGCTTAGTATTAAGTATTTTAGAAAAAAAATTCAGAATTTTCTTTTTCCATTTAGTATTTTTAATCAATTATTTTCTTTTAAATAGTTTTTAATTTATAAAAAATTATTAAAAAATCAAAAAAATATTTTTCTTTTTTCCAAAATTTTATTTTTATATTTAAGTCGTAGGAAAATTATTTTGGTACTCGTAAGATTAATTTTTAAATATTTTGACGTTTTTACTCGTTCGTAGTTTCTGTTTTACGTTATTTGTTTTTTCGTTTTAGTAGATTTTAGAGACACAGTCAACTCTCGTCTTTTCAAGCATTTTAATACCGAACCGAAAACGATATCCTCAATTTCACGCCTCGTTGGGACCTCGACCCGGGTATTCACTTATCCGGTTATTAAATCGATTGTTGCGTTGAACCGTTCCTCGTTGACTTTTCTTCGTGAAGAGGTTTGGCTTGTGACGCGTTTCGCGCAATATCATTTTGACTATCAATTTTTGGCGCCGCTGTCGGGGAGGTGTGTTGCGACAATATCGTCACGGTTTGACGATTAGTGACTTGAAGAACCTTCCTCGTGAAGTTTCGTAAATATCTTGTAAATATTTTTTTTATCCAAAATCCAAAAAAATTAAAAAAAAATCCAAAAAACCCAAAAATATTCTTCTTAACCTAATGTTCTTGGTGCATGCGCACACGTTCTTCTTCGTCATCGAGTCCCTTTCTTGAACTCGTCGCAATTCCGCGAAGACGTAATCGTAGATGTGCTGCCTCATTAGTCGAACCCGAGATTCGTACTAATCCCGATCCTCCCATTGTCATAATGGCGGAGAATCGCACCATGCTTGAGCTTCTCCAAGCACCCACCGAGGGTTATGGAGATGCTATTGTTGTTCCCCCGATCGTTGCCGATAATTTCGAACTTAAACCGGCATTACTATCCTTAGTAACGTCGAATCAATTTTACGGTTTCGAGAGGGATGACCCTCATTCCCACATTCGATGGTTTAACAAAATTTCATCTACCGTCAAATGTAGGAATGTTCCTCAAGAAGCAATTAAATTGCTTCTCTTTCCTTTCTCTCTCGAGGGGGCAGCCCGGACTTGGCTTGAAAAACAACCCCCTCGTTCTATCTTAACATGGGAAGATTTGGTGTCGAAATTTGTGAATGAATTCTTTCCCCCTTCCAGAACCACAAGTCTTAAAAATGAAATTACCAAATTTACTCAAAAATTTGATGAATCATTTAGTGAAGCGTAGGATCGTTTTAAAGAATTGCTTCGCAAATGTCCTCACCACGGATTTTCTGAGTTGCATCAAATTGATACGTTTTACAATGGATTGAACCAAACTGACCAAGATTCTCTAAACGCCGCCTCCGGTGGTTATATATTGAATCGAACTACGCGTGATGCTTTGTCCATCATCGAGAACAAGTCAAAGGTTCGCACTTCACGAAGCAAGCCGGTTGTTTCTCAAGTGAGTGTTTCACCTTCTACTTCACATTCGATGAATACTTCTAGCACGGATGCTAAAATTGACAAGCTCACGGATGCAATTCAAGCTTTGGTTTTCTCTAATCAGAAAAATCCTTCTTCTTCTACCATTTCTTCTACCCCACAAGCTTCTCCACCCGCTCAAGTCAAAGCGGTGGAAGAAAGTTGTGTTACTTGTGGTGGTCCTCATGCTTATTACAATTGTACCGCCACCGATGGCCGTCCTTTTGAAATCAATGCCGTAGCCGGGTCTTACAACCAGGGAGGTACTCAATACCATCCTCAAGGTGACTCGAGCTATCGAGCTAGCTATCAAGCAGGACCACCCGGTTTTCCTCAAAACAATCAAAACCGATTCAATCAAAACCAAAGTAGGGGACAAAATGTTCCATATCAAGCCCCTACTAACCAATACCCGACCCAAGGGGTCAATTACAATCAAGGGTATCAAGCTCAAAATTACCCAGTCTCGATTGCTCCCTCTAATGATCTTTCAAATTACATTAAAACAAATGATGTAAAAATGAGGGCTATGCAAAACCAAATCACAAATTTGAAAAATGAATTTGAAAATTCAATGATTAGGCAGGGTAATGAGCTCAAAAGAAAATTTGATCAATCTCAAACAAAGATTGAAAGTATGTTTGATACCCTTATCAACCAATTTCACCAAGCTTCATCCTCGGGAACTCTCCCGGGTAATACAATTGCTAACCCGAGGGGTGATATAAAAGCAATCACCACCAGAAGTGGTGTTTCATATGATGGACCCACGGCTCCGACTACCGCTTCTTCTCTTCCTCCCAAGGTAGTTGTCCGTGAGACCGAGGTGACAAAGGACACGGAACTTCCTATTAATAATGGAAGGACCGAAAACGTCCAACCTCCGGTTGTCCAACCTTCTAAACCTAAGGATGTGCTTGAGCCCGAAAAAGCTCCCATAAAAACAACACTTCCTTATCCATCGAGATTGAATGATCAAAAGCTCCGCGAAAAAGCTAGTATTCAAATGGAAAAATTCTTCCAAATCTTTCAAGAATTGCATTTCGATATAAGCTTCGCGGATGCTTTACTTCTGATGCCTAAGTTTGTTTCCACCATCAAGAGTTTATTGAGCAACAAGGAAAAATTAATTGAATTAGCAAAAACTCCGTTAAGTGAACACTGCTCAGCGGTTCTCCTAAAAAAGCTTCCGGAAAAGCTTGGAGATCCCGGAAAATTCCTCATTCCATGTGAATTTCCGGGGATGGTTGAATGCTACGCCTTGGCCGATCTTGGTGCAAGCATCAACCTAATGCCGCTCTCCGTTTGGAAAAAACTTTCTCTACCCGAATATACCCCCACTTGCATGACCCTCGAGCTTGCGGACCGGACCATAACCCGTCCACTTGGAATAGCCGAGGATGTCTTTGTCAAGGTTGGGAAATTCCATTTTCCCACTGATTTTGTGGTGGTTGATTTTGATGCTGACCCCCGGGTTCCTCTAATTCTCGGAAGATCATTTTTGAGGACCGGGCGGGCTTTGATTGACGTGTACGGAGAAGAAATAACTCTAAGAGTTGATGATGAAAAAGTCACGTTTCAAATCAATCAGAACTCTAAACCGCTAACCACCAAAAGCAATGTTGCTGTGGTTAATCAAAAATCTGATCCCGTAATTGCTTCCAAAAGAAGTGATTCAATTCTTTCAAGATTTGCGGTTAAGAGTATGTCAGAAAAACGTGCTGAGCTCAAAGCTCTGAAAATTACTCCCGGTTCAAGCAAATGGTTTGCCAGTTGTTCCGCGGATGTTAAGAGTATTCTTGATGATGATGAATCAGATTCGGAGATCACAACGGAAGTGGTGGAAATTGCTAGCTCTAAGAGCACACCACTTGTCCCACCTCCGAAATCGATTTATAGAATTGAGATTGTTGAACCAAACCTTTCCGAATCTTCCCATCCTTCTCCTCCGATTGAGGGAAGTGATCTCTCGAGGGAAGAGCTCGATGTGTTCTTTGATGATGCTCCAATTTCGCCAGAAATTGTTGAGACCGATAGTGTTCCCGGGGAAGATGTCTCGTTATTACAAATGAAATTTGATGAACCATTATTTTCCCTTCCCCCGGAAGATGTTAAAGAAAAGACGCCTAAATCCGTTCAAGTTGTTGATTCAAAATCAGAAGAGCAAAGTAGTGGCAGTACCAC
Organism: Artemisia tridentata subsp. tridentata; assembly: GCA_021014915.2. Taxonomy (NCBI): domain Eukaryota; kingdom Viridiplantae; phylum Streptophyta; class Magnoliopsida; order Asterales; family Asteraceae; genus Artemisia; species Artemisia tridentata. The sequence goes on along the minus strand of CP139501.1, from coordinate 265,778,255 downwards.
TTCTAGTATTGATACTCTTCTTGAGGAGTTCGCCGATGAACTCGCTCACATCGATCCAATCCCACCGGGGGATGAGGACGATGAGTTTGATTTTGAATCTGATCTTAGAGAATTGGAATTTTTGATGAACCGTGATCCGTCTAAATGTGATTCTTATCCCGAGGAGTTCGCCGATGAACTCGCTCACGACGATCCAATTCCATCAGAAAATGATGATGATCTTTTCGACTTTCATGCTGATTTTAAAGAAGTTGAAAAACTTTTATACCATTCTCCATCATCTGATTCTTACACCGAGCTTAATGATTTACAAGATGATGATGACCTCTTCGATTTTGGGGCTGATCAAACCGAATGGAGAAATCTTTTATATGGGAAACCTACTGATGAAAAAGGCCCTAAAATGGAAACCATAATTGAGGATGCTACAATTGTTTCAAATGACTTATCTCCTCATTCTCCCGAGGATGATTTCCTTTTCTCCATTGAGTCTCCCATCGAGTACCCTGCTGAGTTTTCTTGTGAAGACAAAGTGTTTAATCCAGGCATACTCGATGATGGTAAAATTCATCCTTTGATGAAATTGACTCTTGATAAGAATTTAAAGTTTCCCGCCTCATCTAAGGAACTTTTAATTCTGGAGAAAAATGATTCCCCTCTACTTCTTTTCACTCTACTTCTTTCTGGTCAAAAACTCCCGTTCTACATGGAGTTATCTCTGATTGAAACTTTACTATCGTTTCCAGCCGGAAACGAAGACAAAGTTTTTGACCCCGGCATCACCGCTTTTATCTTCTGAAGCCGTGGGTATCTCATCGGAGTGGAACTTTCATATGCTTCAATGTTTATCCAAACATCTTGAATGAAAGTCCGATTGAGATTATCTCTTCCACTTGCTCCCCAAGGACAATTAAATACGGGGTCGAGTCAAGCTCATGTGACTCGGTTACCAAAAACAAGCGCTTCGTGGGAGGCACCCCATGCTTATCCATCTATCTTCTTATCTATTTTCTAATAAGTGTAGTGAGGAGGGCTCCCTCTTCCATTTCTTGTGTGTCGTGTTTTTTGTGTATGTCCAGGTTAGCCCGATTGATGAAGACTCTCGTGCTCGTGGTTGCTTCTCTCCACTCGAGTTTCATCATTCGTTGCTCATCCGATATCCTTAATCTTATCGTTTTACGTTTATCTTTGGCATAATTAATAAACGGCCTTAGATTTATGTAGGAGAACCCTTACCTTTAAGACATTGAGGACAATGTCTCGTTTTAGTCTGGGGGGGTAATCTTTCGATTTGATTTTTGCCTTGCATTTTTGCCGTTTTCTCTCGCAACCCCGTTTTTCCTCCAAATTTGAAAAAAAATCCAAAAAAAAAAATGAGAAAATTTTAAAAATTTTTGCAAAAATATAATAAATTTTGACATTTTGTTGACTTTCCGCTGGTGAGAGTAGGAATAAAATTCTGACTTGACCGGGCGTGTTGAGCCCTAGCTTGTCCCCTTAACCATTTATAATCTATAAGCTCGTGCTAGTCTTTTACACAAGGAGCTATAAAATGCGAATTCTTTTTAAGAATTTGCAAGTTCCCGTATCGACTTTATATATGCATGGCTTGATTATAAGGCTAAGCATTCGCGGATCTTATTATTTAAGATTTTAAATTTGCGAAGAACGAGAAATGATAGAGTTTGTTTAGAAGTTAGATGCCAAGCGTGGAGTAGTTGGTTCTCTTTAGAGCTCATCGAAGTTACTTATGGCCTTTTGCTCCCGCAAAATTGTTTCACCATATATAATTGTAAGAATAATTAAAGATGTTAGGTTTTGCCGATGATTAGTTCTTAGTCTTCTTAAAAGAATCCTTGTTTTGAAAATTGGGTACACATCAAGGTTCCTCAATAAATAAGTTTAATAATAATAAGTTAAGTGCTCTAAGCTACGGATTCGAGATCGGGCCTTGGATCCTTATTTCCGGAAGGCGTTTAGGTCTTGGCTACCCTCTTGCACCGGACCTTGGACCTCTAGTTCAGGAATGTGTGAGGTCTTGGTCTAACCACCTTGGATCCTCATTTCAGGAATGTCTAGAGTCTTGGAACTCTCCGTTGTAACGGCCCTTGGATCCTTTATCCCGGAAGGTGTAAGGTCTTGGAACTAAACCGTGAAGCTCCGTCGTTTAGGGTACGCAAGTGAAAAGTCAGCTTAAAAAAAAAAAAAAAAAAAATGAATGAAAAATGAATGAAAAATAGAAAGAAAAAAAAATGCAAAAGTCAAAAATATAAATAAAAACCTTGATGTGAACCTCATTTTCAAAAGCAACGGTTCTCGAGAGAAGATTAAAAACTACTTAGCGTCTTAATTTAGTATCTTTATCGGCACATAAACATATCAAAACGAGAATATGAAGAAATTCATTTCTCACAAAAAATAAAAAAAATAGAGGAAATTAGGAAAAATGAGAGCAAGAGGTAATTACACAAGTAACTTCCATGGGTAGTGTTGGCATCTAACTTGTAAATAGACAATGATTTCGTTTTTAAGCTTAGTTTGGGGACTCGTGAAAAATCAGGAACGACGAATTTTATCCGTATGGTCACTTCTTTATGAGTCGTGTTTCCTACTCGTTGATCCTAAAAGGTATCGTGAGATAATGATTGTCAACAAAACCGTCACATGATTATTAGAAAAATACAAAAATTGAATAAAATGGAAAATCGGGGAGTTTTTAGAACTTAAGATTTCTTAATCTCTTTTGAAAATTTTGCTACTTCTCAAAGTTAGTAAAAAGATATTAGAAATTTTTGGATTTAAAAACGTGTTTTTATAACATTGCGTGAGGACACAGCAATATCTTAGTCTGGGGGAATTTTGGTATGTGCTTAAACACATACCTTTTCTTGACCAAAACCGGACCCAAATAGACCAAAAACTAACCAAAATGCCAAAAGATATTGTGTTTTTGTGTTTTTGTATGTGCAGGCAACGGATAAACGAAAAACGACAAAAGACAAAGAAAAATCCAGAAAACACGGGCACGAGACGTGGAAAAGATATTTATAGAGCCGAAGCCGGGAAAGATTCGTCAAAGATAATATTTTTTGAAGAATGGCCCTTGGATTATTACTTGTTGGCAAAATTGGTCCTTGATTAACTTTGGAGAAATAGCATATTTGGTCCCTGAACTTTGCATGATTTACACTTTTGGTCCTTGGATTAATCTTATTTTAGCCTATCTACTTACACAACCGGATCTAAAAGAGACAAACAAACCCAAATACCCATTCACCATCACAGCCCATATTACCCATCCCATGTTTCTTTTTCTTATCCATTCCTTAAACCCACTTGAACCTATCACTAACCGATCCACCCACTAGCCCATTACACCTTAAAAAAATACCCAGCCCAATCACTAAAAACCCGACCCATCCCATTTCTTCCTTTAAAACTAATACCGGGTTCAATAAGAAGGGTCAAACCCCTCTTTTGTGGTCAATATTCTAATCACACAACCCTAACCACTATTCACCTTCTTCATCCTCCTTAATCACCTGATAATCGTCCATCTCACCACCTCACCGCTACCATCCAAAAGATTCACATGGTGTTGTCTTTGGTCCCCTCCATCCACCTCATCGATCCGAGGCACCAAAAGAAAGATCAACGATCAAGAATTAAAGATGTGGGGAGCACGTAAAGATCCAAGGGCTAGAAAAGAAGCACAAGTGCACAAGAGAGGAACACACTCACACAACAAACACACTCGAACTAGGGTTTTAGATAGTTTTTTAGTATAAATATTAGCAGCCGAGTCGTTTCTTTTTTTTTTCTTTCCTAGGTTTATTTTAGCTTTTTTTTAAGGTATTGTAATTTTATTTTCAGCTGTAATTTACTCTAATTTTAATTTTAATATCAGTCTTTTTTTTCTTTCTTGAAAGTCGAATTAGTATAGCTTAATTTATCTGCTTATGATGTTTTTAATATCAGTTTATTTGCTTATCTGTTTATTTGCTTATGATGTTTATTAGTAGCTGCTAGTTTATCTTGATCTGTTTGTGTTTATCTTGATCTGCTAGTTTATTGTTTATTGTTTATCTTGATCTGTTTATTAAGCTCATTGTATTTGACTGCTTATGTTGCTCATCTTGTTTTTTCTGCTTCTTTGAACTCTGTTATGATTAGTTAGGATGAGTTAGAATGGTTTAGTTTTAGCTTATATATCAAACTTTTAGAAAATAGGCTGTTTGACTTTTAAAGTCAAACGGGTCAATAGGGTAGCACACTATTCATTTGCAGCTTGTTTAGATTTGGTTGAGATTATTTGAGGTTAAGCATACTGATGTTGTGGAAATTTGAGATACTTTTAGTGTTTTTGAGGTTTTGAGTTTTTTAGTGAAAACTTGGATTTTAAAAGCTTCTTATAAGCTCTCATCAAGCTGCTAAAGTTGTTGAAGTTTGTTGATGTGCTGAGTGTATGTAGCATGATCTGTGTTGCCTGTTGTTGGTTTTATGCATTTTGTCTATTTGCATTTTGTTTGTGTTTATTGTTAGTGTTTGTGTTTATTATAGTTGGATTTGGATTTGGTTGTTAAGGTTCTAATGTTTGTGTTTTGAGTTTGTAGAAATTTCATTTTCTTGACAAAATTAGTTGAATCTAATTCAAAGTTTAAGGTTTTAAATCACTAAAAAAAATATATAGCAAAACTGCTATGCCTGGGATTCGAACCCAGGCCAGCAGAGTCGCAAAACAAGCAACCAACCACTGCACTCACTTTTCTTTTAAGTTAAACCTTAAAAAATTTGAATTAAAACCCTTTTACTTTCTTTTCCCTTTTTTTAGCTTATTGTGAGCTGTTGGCTTATTTTTGGCTTATTTGAAAAAGCATTTTCACTTTTTATATTTTTCATAGCTCAAGCTTAGTATTAAGTATTTTAGAAAAAAATTTCAGAATTTTCTTTTTCCATTTAGTATTTTTAATCAATTATTTTATTTTAAATAGTTTTTAATTTATAAAAAATTATTAAAAAATCAAAAAAATATTTTTCTTTTTTCCAAAATTTTATTTTTATATTTAAGTCGTAGGAAAATTATTTTGGTACTCGTAAGATTAATTTTTAAATATTTTGACGTTTTTACTCGTTCGTAGTTTCTGTTTTACGTTATTTGTTTTTTCGTTTTAGTAGATTTTAGAGACACAGTCAACTCTCGTCTTTTCAAGCATTTTAATACCGAACCGAAAACGATATCCTCAATTTCACGCCTCGTTGGGACCTCGACCCGGGTATTCACTTATCCGGTTATTAAATCGATTGTTGCGTTGAACCGTTCCTCGTTGACTTTTCTTCGTGAAGAGGTTTGACTTGTGACGCGTTTTGAAAAAACTATCACTAAATAACTAAGGTCGACTCCGAAATAGATCGCTCTCATCCCAAAGCTAAACCCAGCTCCTAGCTTAAGTACCTGCCGCAGGAAAAGAAATGCGGCTGAGCTTCAAAAGCCCAGTGAACAGATATATAGATAACGGAAACAAATAGCAGGTAGTAAATACAAAAGCAAATCAGGAATACAAAATCATACCAATACGAAGTCACAATGAAAGGAATGAGAAATGTATCATGAATAAAAGAAAAGAACGAAGTGAAATAAGATTTAAGAAAACAAAACACAGCAATTCATCACGAGCCCAGACTACTGACAATACCGTAACATACTAATATAATAAAACATACCTGTGTAGAGTGATCAGCTCTCAGACAAAGTGAAAGACGTGTATCGCACACACAATCAGTCACCAGATATAATAACTATAACATATAACATCTACAGATAACAGGTCAAATCTAGAGTGCACCCATACGCCCCACAGACAAATCAATAATCATAATTATAATGGCCATAGCAATTAATAAATAAGGGACGGAACAGGTCATCACTCTCCTGCCCTAGAGTCATGTCAGAGGTGCGTCAATGACATGGACATGAAACCCTCATGTCTAGTGATTGGCTCGTAATATCAAACTGTAGATCAAAGGTCGGGCGTACTATCAAATAATCAAAATCATATCTTAAGGGTACATGGCAAAAGATTTAAATCAAAGATCACATCGAAAGTTCACAAACAAAAGGGAACATAGCAATGGTATAGGGAATCCTAATAAGGAAATGAATTCTGAAGAAAAAGAACTGAAAAACCCCTTACTGAAAGGACGGAATATCTGTACCTTATTAGCAAAGCAAAAGACAAGAAAGCAAATGCGAAGCAGAAATCAAGGCTTCTCCTTCTTCACACCTAAGAAGTAGAAGACGGAATTATGAATTATTCAAACTCAGACTATTGCTTTTAGTTTTACTTTTCCATTTTGTAACTTTCCAGGTTTAGTAAGATGTTAATATTCCAGATTAGGTTAATTCCTTATTTCAAGATCATTATGGAATTAAGGTACCTTTTATCAAGTTACAAAAGTTTAGGGTTTTAATTGTAAATTCATTAGACTCAAAGGTTTAAAATGAAATTACTTTAAGTTACTGATTTAATCCCTATGATATCTATATTTACTAAACAAGTACTTTATTTCACAAGTTTACAGAGCATCACCTCAGAATTATATGAAGTACGAATTTGACCCTCAAAATTTAGTAATTACACAATTGGTCCCTTAACTTTACAAAACTTACAATTTAAATCATAATTTATTTATAATTACATATCAATCCCATAAATACTCAAATTTATCCATTACACACTTAATGACATTATTTACTCAGAATAACTTCAAGTTTCCCAAATTTACACTTTTAGTCCTTCTACTTTAATTGTTTACAATTCGACCCTTATAAATATAGTTAATTCATTTTCTTGCACATTTACACTTAGGACCCTCAAGTTATATTTTTCTCACATTCCTACTGACTTATATGTCATTACAAAAATATCCCAGAAGTTTCAAAGTTGGCAAAACAAGCCCTTATACTTTTATTTATAAATCGTATAGTCTTTTATTGTACCAAAACAAGCCCTAGTTTTATCCAATCATTAAACCATCATGACATCATCATTAAACATTAATTACATCAGATCTATACACATGAACCCTAACTGTTAGCTTTAAAGTTTTGTCATATGTCAGGAATTGCATTGTTAGTAAATACGAGGACTAGTCTTGCCATTAGGGCAAAGATATCTTTGTATAAATACCCTCCTAGTTGTGTAGGAGGGTTTGGGATTCACAGGTTATTCTTTTGGAGGTGTATGTGTGTTCTAGATTTCTCTCTCTAGAATACATATACACCTCCGCCAATCTATTAATAAGATCATGCTTAATCGTTATCTAGTGTTTCCCCACCTCCATGTCGTGGATCTTGGCCTCTACAATTGGTATCAGAGCAAGGTTTCAAGGTAAGATTATCTTTAGTTTTGTTTGATCCTAAAGATTAAAAACATCCTTTGTTATTTCTTCTTTCACTAGAAAAATTACAACTTATGTTTTTTATTCTAATCGATCTAAACAAAATTTAAAGTAAGTTGTGTTTGTCTTGAGGTTATACGAATTGGTTTCTGTGATATTTTTATTGTTTCACTTGTTTACAGTTGTGAAAGTTTGGTTTTTTGGTTTGTTCTTCACTTCTTTGATCGAACAAAGGTAGCAAATCTTGTATAAGATTTGTTTATGAATTGTTTATTAAGGTGAATTATTGAGTTGGGAAAGTCAGTGATAGTTAGTGAAAAAGTGGCAGAAACATGACTAACAAGTATGGGAGTTGCATGGTCTAGAAGCTGAAAGTCAAAAAGTGGTGTGACTCAGCGTTTTATCGCATTTCAGCCATTTTATCGCATTTCAGTGAAAAACAGCGAGTTATCGCAATTCGTATTGGTGATCGCATTCTTGTATGAGAATTGCGATAGTTATCGCATTTGAACGATATCGCTATTCAGCTTTTATCGCATTTGGCCTTATCGCAGTTGACCTATCGCATTTGACCTATCGCAGTTGAACTATCGCATTTCAAAATTATCGCAGTTCAAAACGCGATAAACTTATCGCAGTTGGACCCTTCATCAGATTTTATCGCGATTCAACCTTGGACAACCTTATCGCATTTGCCACACAAAAAAAAAAAAAAAAAAAAAAAAAAAAAAAAAAAAAAAAAAAAAAAAAAAAAAAAAAAAAAATTCTAAAACTCAACGGTCCATTTTTGGCGATTCAACCTTGGACAACCTTATCGCATTTTCGCGATTCAACCTTGGACAACCTTATCGCATTTTCGCGATTCAAACGCGATAAACTCATCAGATTTTATCGCGATTCAACCTTGGACAACCTTATCGCATTTTGGCGGGAAAACTTGAGTAAAATTTAATTTTCACAGGAGACTTAACGGTCCATTTTTACGCGAGATTCAAATTCTGGTTCAAGAGTGAAAATTTTGGCCCAAAATTCGAATTTTTCGGGGAATTTTCGGCGTAAAAATTTCTAAAACTCAAATTTTTCCAGCATCATTAGAATGTCATTTTATGGTATTCTTCACATCAAAATCACAATTGAAATTATCAGACTGCACCTTCAACATCACCATGTATAGCCAAAAAGATCCTGATCAAGATTCACAATCAGATGACAATGGTCAAATTATCAGCTGTGGCTACAAGGATGATGATTCATTATTACTTATTTGAAGTTGAAGTGGAATATCTCGGGTACGTGTACTTAGTATCTTGAAGATATCGGGGTTGGTTGGATGCATGATTCTTCAAGATCCTTGTTTGGGCACTCATGGGAATAGTGATTAAGTCTTGGGTTATCTAGTTTTCATAGGTCAAGGGGAGGATGGACGAAGACCTAGTTAACTATCACTTAAAGGAGATACGTTGTAGTACTCAATGTCACACAAAGATGTGGATAATTCAAGAGAGGTTCATATATAGTTAAGGAAGGATGGATGGGTATATGAAATGACCTATACTTTAAGGAGTTACATTGTAGTGCTCAGTATAGGTTCTTAGTCACACTATCGTGCAAGTTTAAGTCACAAGTTTGGGTTATTCTACTTCAGTCTCAAGTTCGTTATAGTGGGTTTTCTCCATCAGTAGTCACTACATGAAGCCGTTGTTTTTGATACAGGAGGTTAGATTGGGTATATCGACATCTTCTCACGGGCTGATATGATTCCTTATAAAGGGCTTCCAGTTTGTATTTCACGTACACATCAGTATGCTGATTCCGATTAATCGTAACCAGCAGGGGAGAGAAATGTACGGGCTGATCTCTCATGGGAAAAATAACTGGGATGCATTTGGTGAGATAAAGATGTTGATACCATATTCCCCCGAACTGCAAGGCACTCAGGGCATTCAAAATATGAGGTTGTCAGTTTGGGGGAGAGCACTAATTAGGGGAGAGCACTCAGGGCACTCTGAATTAAACCCTAATTAGATTTGCTCACTTAGTTCGTCTGCAAGTAAAGAAATGGCGGCTGAGAAGATTATGCAAGCTGAACGAAGTAATGAAGTTTGAAGATCTTTCTCATGTTTTTGTATTGAATTTTACTTGTAGGGAACATTGTAAGCAATTCCCGTATGACATCACTTTGGGGAGAGATTGTTAGCTTTAAAGTTTTGTCATATGTCGGGAATTGCATTGTTAGTAAATACGAGGACTAGTCTTGCCATTAGGGCAAAGATATCTTTGTATAAATACCCTCCTAGTTGTGTAGGAGGGTTTGGGATTCACAGGTTATTCTTTTGGAGGTGTATGTGTGTTCTAGACTTCTCTCTCTAGAATACATATACACCTCCGCCAATCTATTAATAAGATCATGCTTAATCGTTATCTAGTGTTTCCCCACCTCCATGTCGTGGATCTTGGCCTCTACACTAACCCTAATCCATTCAAGGGTTTATTCTTATTTTTCTTTATTTCCTCTAAAATCCGATTACATACAATAATTCGCATCAATTATTTTGAGCTTCTATAAATCATGTGGTTATTTTTCTAGGCTTATATTATCAGTATAGGACATGTAAAAATTATAGTTACACCTTAGAAAAATTGAATGACATTATTTGGAAATTATGTGTGTTTTAACTCTTATAATTTCGTATGCTTTGTTTAGCTTGCATGATCCATGATTAACATTTTTACTGAGTTATATACAACATATAGATCATTAGAAAAATGCTAGATCAATTATAGAACGTAAAGATTTGTCGTGTGGATTTTATACCTATCGAGCGCAATAGATCGAACAAAACAAAACACCACGATCGAACGAAAGCTTCCACGACCCAACTCTTATTTTTCCTAGCTTGCTTACACCTTGATCAACTCCAGAAAATTGCTTGCTCAGGTCCAGAAGTCGCAAGGATGTTTTGGTCGAATTTAGTGTGTAGCGATTTAGGGTTTTTGGAATTTAGGGTTTTGCAAAATAATGATTTGATTGTGTATATAATAATAGCCGATTAGGAGGGGGGTTATACTCAGAATTTTCGGCCCATAAGTTAGCTCAAGATCATACTTTGATTTGGTGTATAACTCCTTAATTTATTTTGGTACTTATCTAATTAAAATGATTTTACAAATATATATCTTAAGTTTATTTAATCAATTTTCGGACCATGTATATGTGTATATGTGATTTTGTAATTTTTGTACATTCAAAGTAATGTAATGTTGTCCCAAAAATTTAATTACTTGATATGTAGTTCGTTTTCAGAAGTTTGGAATCAATTCAGAATTGTTATAAGTGATTTTATTAAGTTTTATGGCTTCAGGGGTAATTTGGTCATTTTATAGGTTATCTGAATTTCAGGTATTACAGCGTAACTGGTGTGTCACTTCCAATCATGATCCCGTCCATTGGGACTGATTTATTTTTGATAGCATTCCCATCTACAAATTCAAACAAAACTCGGCCTTGTAAATATAAAGTCTATGAGGGAAACATGGTTAACATAAGTCATTAACATATAAGCTGTAAATAAAAATAGGAAAACATGTAACATCTAACAACACAAGATATAATAGAACTCTTATGAACTGCTTATATACTTTTGATTTGTGTGATACTAAAAAGGTTTAGCAGTACTAAGTTTAAAGGAGCAGGACTAACTTGAAACTTAGTACTGCTATTATGAGTTTAAAGAAGCAGTACTAACTTGAAAGTTAGTACTGCTGTAACCTAATTGTTATAGCAATACATACCTATTATGCACAACATGTTTTATAAAGAAGTTGCAATTTTATTGTTACATCTATGTGGAACATCATGTATAACACAATCATATAAGCTATCAATCAGATAATATCATTGTATTAAGAATATGTTAATAGTCATATAAGCTATCAATCACACAATATCAATGTATTAAGAATCAATATTAAATTAAAAACCATAAAATTTATAACACAAATATTGTCATAATACTTTTAAAACATAATACCTTGTGAATGACTTGATGGTGTGTCACTTTCAAACCTGATGGCATCCATGGTAGTAGTTTTCTTCTTAACAGCTTTTGAACCTGAAACAATTATTTAAATATTGATAAGAAATTTAACACAATGATATAAACTATGAAACAAAGAATATCAGTTTGTTTGTTTAACACACATCATCAATATAATTAACTAAATAATGTCAATATTAAAGGTATGATAAAATTAATTTAAAAGCACAATACCTTGTTGATGCATGGTTGCATCAATTGTAGTAGTTTTCTTTTTTGAAGTTTTCAATACTGCAATTTTAAACAGACATATGTCTCAACTCATTGAACAAAGGTATTAACAGAATTTCAATAAACCCCATTATATTAACTAATTTATTTAACAAACAACATATACAAAACAAATTATCATTACAGTACCTGATGCAGGCTGTTTTACATTTGTTATATGTTGTGGTGTACTTTTCCCTTCTTGGATATCTACAACAACAAATATGCATCAAGATACAAAGCATACATATGTAATTTATGCAAGAAAAAAATAAGATGCACAACATTCATTGTATCATGAATCAAATACAAATTATATGTAACCAAATTATTCACGAACACAATACCTTGCAAACAACTTTCAGAACTTTTGTTTTGCTTAGCTTTTGAAAGCCTTTCAGAATGTCTTTGCCGCTGCATATTTGATTAGGGTTGCTATGTAGATCGATTTTTGTATATTAAAAATACGTATATGTTTGTAGATGCATAGTTAATGATGTATATATAGTGAAAAATTAGGGTTGCAATTGTGTGAATTATAGCTATCTGTAAACTATTTTTGGAGATAAAAGATATCATAGAATACATTCTAAACTTATCCTCATATGAATCAAACTGCAATAGGTATGCTATTCGGATTAAGCTTCCCAAATAAGTGTCTATCCTTCCTTGTGTTTATAGATTTTAGTTTCTAGAACAAACACAAAACATTGTGTTGGTGCAGTGGTTAAGATGTGATTAACACTTATTCACAAACCCATGTTCGAATCCATGATCAGGTATTTTTGAACAAATAAATTTCGGAATTCACAACCCAAAATAATGCTTATGTGGCTTCATTGTGATGACATGGAATTAAAAGATAATGAGGTGGACTTCCATGTCATTGATGACGTCGTACACCTATATATATATATATATATATATATATATATATATATATATATATACATATATATATATATATATATATATATATATATATATATATATATATATATATATATATATATATACACTAGACTTCAAAGCCCGCCCAAAAGGCGGGCATGACTTATAATTATCATTTACATTTTTTTTGTTTAGCTAAATATTGGTGTTAAAAATTTGTTTATTATACAAATATTTTTAAAAGAATAGTACCACTGTTTGTCAAATTGTTTGTGTTTGTTACAATGTTCTTTGCAACGCCATAGTATATGATTTAAACTCAAATGCGGAATAACGCTTCTTTATAAACAACATTTGTAGTAGCATAGCCCGTCCGATGGGTGGGCGAGCCTTATGAATATCGTTGGGAAAATTAAGTTAATGAAAATAAGTTATAAACATACCAAAGTATTTATTGAATGCATTAAGAAAGAAAAGAAAACAATGTTTATCGAATATAATTATTTTTAAAAAAAATTACAAAGTGATACGCAAGAATTAGTACCCAAAATAACATACAATAAAACAGCCAAGATCCCGACCAAAGCTACCAATGAAGGAACACCAAGGTAATTGTATAGAATAACCAACGCCACCGTAATATGGACTGGCATAAGCCAAATAGCATACAGCTGAAGCATCATATCACCAAGCTGTTGAGAATCTACGGCCATGTAACATGAGAGGCGCACCCCCTTTTTGTATAAAGAAGTTATCAATGTGGACCTGGAAGGTGTCAGAATGATTGGAGAAATCGCAGTTGTGATTAAAAATTCAAATTGCGTACCTGGACCCAAAAATGTACACTGGTTTCTGAGCAGCCTATTCAGCGGATCGCATGATATTTATGTGAACTCGCCATGCTTAATCAATATCAACGCAACTTCCTCTGATTTTTTTAAATAAAAAAACACATGTTACAAAAGTTTCACAAAGAAGGTTAAAACTCAAACGCTAATCAGATGCAGAATGTATATACAAACATTAGCAACTGATTAGTGCAACCTCAAGTCTTACTGATGTAATAATCAGTTCCAAGAATCAAAATACCTAATGCCTCGTTAACTAAAGGAGATACCATACTTGTTTTCTTAGGTGAGTCCACTTTGATGTTTATTGGAGTCGACACTTGATCTGAAACTATAGTTGTGGTCTCAAAAGAAGATGCTTGAATAACCACTGCACCCCTCTTTCTACAACGCTCATTTCGTGACACTCCAAGATCAATCTTGAAACCGTTTGAGGTCAACCGCAGAGAACTATTTCCGACTTCTTGATGAAGTGCATAATTGTTGATGTACCCGTGAGACTTGATAGTACCAATACATCCATTAAATGTTGCTGCAGCCATTCTTAAAATTAAATAATTGGGCATATAAATTCTCTAGTTGTCAAATTAAAATGTTCACTATAACTGATTCTGTCGACAAAATTACACCATTAATATTCATTAAAAGCTTCATTTCCTTATCATTTTCTGCATGAATTTCAATTCTGTTTCGATCAATTGATTCAGCTAATCGTTGTGCACATATATATACCGGTAATAAGTAAAAGAAAGAAAGTATCTCACAATATATTATGACCGGTGTTTGTTGAGTGAGATGACCCGTTTGACCCGTGTTTGTTGAGTGGAATAACCCGTCTGACCCGTGTCTTTAACTTGACCAATTTTCTGTGCTACATTTTCGTCTAAAGATGCTGAAATTAAGTCAAAAAAGCCTTTATTCAAAACAAAGAAAAATCACCTTGACAACATGAATCAATATAAAAAATAATATGAAGTGAATTCTTAAAGAAAGGGAAATAATGATCCCCATCTTTATGATGAACATATTATTTAGAGAAGTCGTCAAACCCTTTGCTGCGATACAGAATGCTCCACTAAATTGCGGAAAAAATACTTTTCCCTTTAACCCTTTGTACACAATTTAATTTCAATAAATTTTACTAAAGTTGATTCCTTTCCAAGATCTAATTCAACAAATTTCTTCAAAGTAAGATTTGGTGACATTTAGGATGACATAAAACACTTTTGTCCAAGACTTGTTTGTATAAAGAATGATCTAAATTTCATTTAGAAAAATAAAGTTCAGATGACTTTGTTAGCTAATTCTTGATTTACCTATTTTGACCACAATTAGTCGACATGTGATAAGTTTTATATTAAGATTATTCAGAATTTTGAGTACATATATTGTTTTTGCAGAGAAACATTCACAAGCTTATTTTCTCTACCCATATCCCTATCCCTATTTTTTTAGTTAGGATCCTTATCATGATGATATCGCCTCTTAATAGAATCATTCATATTGTACCATTTAGCCTACACATAAGTCAAAAAAGAAAAAGAAAAAAAAACAAATTAGCTTAATATATCGATGAAATAAAAACACCAATCAAGTAATAAAAAAAATAACAAATCGAACAATATAACCAAATATGTTGTAGGATCGAGTACTTCGAGCTTGATTGAGCTTGGTATAAACAAGAACCTCTGTATGCTATACAAGTGTTTATGCGGAAACTAAACAGCAAGTATAATAAAGAAGAAAACTCTAAACGACAATGATCCTCTATGGATCAAACTATGAACTAGGAATTGTGATATTGAATATTGAAAAACGTTAAAGGCGTCCATAAACTCATAGACGGGTTTATCTTTTATACTAACAAGATCACCTAACCCTAACCCGTTCTACAAGAAAACGTGTGAAGAGATAAACAACAATCTCTTCTAAAAATAAATCTTAACAAACATTCTAAATATACGGATAACAAATAATACTATCCGCAGCAACAACACTATCGGCAGGAACAAGATAACACTGTCAGCAGCAATGAGCTTTCAGCAGGAACCAAAGCTATCGGCAGGAACCAGCTTAACACTATCGGCAGCAACAATGAAACTCTTATTTCCCAGAGATCCTAACAATCCTCCCCTAATCTTGAGGTTGACTAGGTTAACCTGCAAGATTCTACTGTGATAGAGCTTTGAACTACTCAGGCTTGAGGACTGCGACTTAGCAGCAACAATAAGTAGTAACCAGCAGCAACATCCATAACTTGCAAGATTTCAACCTCTATAGCATCCAGCAGCAACTTCAATAGTTCAGCAGGAATTAAAAATCTTCTCCAAAACATGTATACTGGTCACCATTACGTCACTTGAACTTGGCTGCTACTATGACAATATGTACATCAAATCACTTTAAGTTTCATACTATTCTCATCACATCCAGGTGTGTAAACTCCTGTGAGAGGTGAATCATTGAAAATTAATGGATTTGATGTCTCTTTACCAATAGCCATCACTACTGGAGTAGCCAATGTTTAGGTGTGTGAGACCATGGTACATTGATAACCATCTGATTTATTAGCAAATCAGCAACTATAAACGGATTTGACTTATCTTTACCTGTAGCCGTTTGCTCAGGACTAGCCAATTCTTAGGTTACAGCAAAACCTTGGTGAATTGAATACCAAATATGGATACCAAGTGTCTTTACCACAAACCATACTTTTGTGGACTAGCCAACCCTTTGGATCCCATAAGGGTTACATCCATGGTGAATTGAGAACCATTTTCAACTCTCAGAACTGAATCATGGGTGAGTTGAAGTACCCTATAGCTTTGAGCAAGCTATTACAGCTATCAACGGATTTGATAATCACACCAGAGCCGTACCCTCATGGTGAGTCAACTCTTTCTAGTCTGCAAGACATGGTAAGTTGAGCACCATTTATTGTGCAGGTGTAAACACCAACACTGTACCTGCAAGGTGTTGCTCAAAACCACTTATTAGCACACAAAATATACAAAGAATTTTTTTTTTTTTTTTTTTTTTTTTTTTTTTTTTTTTTTTTTTTTTTTTGAACTAAGAAACACACCAGAATAAAAGAAAGAAAAATAAGAAAAGAAACAAAAGAAAGAAAGAAAGATAGAAAATATACAACAACAACAAGAATCATCCTCCCCTTAAGCTTCATCCTCCCCTTAATCTGCAATCCTCCCCTTAAACTCAGCATCTAGGGATTTACCATCCCAATATGGACCACCAAATGTTTAAACCTTGGTCCATCAAAAGCCTTAGTCAGCAGATCAGCAACATTATCATCTGTGTGAATCTTAACCACCTAAATAAGATGCTTCTCATAAGCATCTCTTATGAAATGGTGTCGAATCTCAATATGCTTTGTCCTTTGATGATAAACAGGATTCTTAACAATACACATAGTACTTTGATTATCAATAAAAATCTTAGTGTTCATATAGTTGAACCCATAATCCAACAGCTGATTTTGCATCCAAAGTACCTGTCCACAGCAACTAGCAGCAGCAACATACTCTGCCTCAGTAGAAGATGTAGCCACTATAGTCTGCTTCTTGCACTGCCAAGAAACCAACCTCCTACCCAGAAACTGACAACCTCCTGTTGTAGACTTCCTATCAAAGTTAGCCCCAGCATAATCACTGTCACTATAGGCTTCCAACACAAAAGGAGAAACTTTAGGATACCAAAGTCCCATCTTTGGCTGTCCTCTTAAATACTTGAAGATTCTTTTAACTGCATTTAGGTTAGAAGTCAATGGTGTAACCTGATGTCTAGCACATGCACCAACAGCAAACATGATATCAGGTCTTGAAGCTGTCAAATACATGAGTGATCCAATCATGGACCTATAAAGATGAACATTAACAGCAGCATCAGGTTCATTATTGGACTTAGGCTTTGGACGTTCAAAAGGAGTTGTAGCAATCTTCACATTTTCCATATCAAACTTCTTAATCATGTCATAAACATACTTCTCTTGGCAAATAAAGATCCCATCTGGTTTCTGCTTAACCTAAAGACCCAAGAAGAAAGTCATTTCACCCATAGCACTCATCTCAAATTCACTCTTCATCAATTCTTCAAACTCCCTGCACCAGGCTTCATTAGTAGAACCAAAGATAATATCATCTACATAAACTTGTACCAGAATGATATCTTTGAAGTTCTTTCTTATAAAAAGAGTTTTATCAATAGCCCCTCTTCTGTAACCATGTTTTAGCAAAAAGGCTGATAACCTTGCATACCAAGCCCTTGGTGCTTGATGAAGACCATAGAGTGCTTTAACCACTTTATAAACCAAATTAGGATTCTGAGGATCCACAAATCCCTGTGGTTGAGTAACATAAACTTCTTCCTCAATCCTGCCATACAAAAATGCACTCTTTACATCCATCTGATATACTACAAACCCCATAAAGGAAGCAAAAGCCAAAAACAATCTAATAGCTTCAACTCTTGCCACTGGTGCAAACACCTCATCATAATCAATCCCCTCTTCCTGTCTATGACCTTGAGCTACTAATCTAGCCTTATTTCGAACCACAATTCCCCTAGCATCCCTTTTATTCTTTAGAATCCATTTAGTCCCAATAGCATGCTTTCCAGCAGGCAAAGGAACCAACATCCATACTTTCTGATTCTGGAACTGCTGCATTTCCTCTTGCATAGCCTCAACCCAATCATCATTAGTAAGAGCTTGAGCTATGCTGGTTGGTTCAACTTGAGATAAAAAACAAGCATACAGACAATGTAAATAATCAGTATGATTGCTCCTCAACTGATCCTGGATATAACTGAGAAAAGCAGATTCTCCAAACTTGGGTTGATGAAGTTTACTTCTTGTCTGTACAGGGGAATTAATATCTCCAAGAATCAAAGACTGAGGATGAACAGTATTGATCCTCTTGGTAGCAATGGGATTGACTTCAATGGAGGATGCCTGATTAGTAATTGAGGGGTTGAAGTCATCATCATATGAAGAAGAAGTGAAAATGCCAGTTCTGGACTGATGATGAGGATCATTCAACTTATCTCTTGAAGAGACTGAATTTCCAAGATCAGAAGGAATTGGAAATCTTTCAGGGGAGTTAACAACACCCAGAGTGTCAATAGATGGAGAAGACACAGGAACATCAGCAGAAACTCTAGAAGGTTTGGCAGGAACAGATCCACTTTCAGCAGGAATGGGATCAGCAGGAACATGAATACCACTAGGTGAATTCAGTTGTCTTCTAACTTCAGCTTCAGCCTTTCTCAGAATCTCCTCTGTCTCTTTAGAAAACCCAGAATCAAACATCTCAGCACCTCTTTTGGCATTAAACTCTTGTCTTTGAAGCCTAGCAAGATCTTCTGCATAACTAGAATCACCTCCAGCCATATCAAAAGAATCTTTGAGCTTTGAACCTGAAATGTTGTTAGAGGGAAAAGAAGGAACAACTATAGGTTGTTCATCACTCTCTACATCAGAATCATCATCCGAGGTACCTGCATTGTGAGTTTGAGAAACATTTGTACCAGCAGATAGATTTGATTTGAATCTATTATATCCTAAGGTGTCAGATAGATAATCCAGATCAAAGTACCACTCTGGACCAGCACCCTGCAAATTAGGTTTATCTTCAAGATATCTTAAGTTGAGAGTCTCTTCTATTCTCTTAGAGGACAGATTATAAACCCTATAGGCTTTACCATGAGCAGAATATCCAACAATAAACCCTTCATCAGCCTTCCCATCAAACTTGCCTAGGTAATCACTAGTGTTCAAAATAGTGACATGACATCCAAAAGGCTTAAGGTAACTAATGTTTGGAACCTTCCCAGACAAAAGTTCATAAGGTGTTTTATTATGAGGACTAGTAATAGATACCCTATTCAACACATAACAAGCAGTGCAAACTGCTTCAGTCCAAAACATAGTAGGCATCTTAGATTCAGCTAACATAGTCCTAGCTGCTTCTATCAGGGTCCTATTTTTTCTTTCTGCAACCCCATTTTGTTGTGGAGTTCTAGCATTACTATAGTCCCTTTTTATCCCCTTAGTCCCACAGAGTTCAATAAGATTAGAGTTCTTAAACTCTGTGCCATTATCACACCTTATTGACTTAACCTTTTTACTTAGCTGATTTTCTATTAAGGCAATAAAATCCCTAAGAACTGGATAAGTTTCATCTTTAGTCCCCAAAAAGAAAGTCCATGAAAACCTGCTAAAATCATCTGTAATCACCAGGCAGTAGTTCTTATGGTCAATACTTCTGATAGAAGTAGGACCAAAAAGATCCATATGAAGAAGCTGCAAAGGCTCAGAGATGTTGCTCACAGCAGTTATGGCCTTGTATGATGCTTTGTGCTGCTTTCCTTTGTTCCAGGCAACACAATCATGCTCATTAGAGAAGATCTTCATAGGAAGCCCTTTAACCAACCCATTCTTAGCCAGCTTGTTAATGGTCTTGAAATTCACATGGGCCATTCTTCTGTGCCATTTATTAGATTCATCCACAGAAGCTTTTGCAACCAGACAAGCAAGTGATCCCTCAGGCTGAACATCACTAAGATTGAAGCTATAAAGATTGTAAGTCCTAGGAACTTTAAGTTCAACCTGACTTTCATCAGGCAACTTGAAGTCTTTGGACAACACAAAGCAATGATTCTCAGTGAAGAGAACACTGTTCTTCTTGTCACAGATTTGAGAGACAGAGAACAAATTGAAGTCTTGAAGTTCCTTGACATAAAGTACATCTTCAAAATCCAGCTTAGCAGTCTTGATAGTTCCCTTCCCAGAAATTATTCCATCTCCTCCTCCAAATGTCACAGTACCTCCATTCAAAGGTACAAAGTCATGCAATCTATCCAAATTCCCTGTCATACTCCTGGAACACCCACTATCAACAATTCCAACATCTTTGCTTCTAAAAGGAAAATCCTGAGAAAAAGAATACATATACAACATTAGATACAAGAGAGACTCAAGCCATTGCTGACTTGAGCCTGCCTAGTGGATCAATTAGAATTAAACCCTGGAGATTGATGAGATCCACCATTGATCTTGGACCCCATTTTCATATGATGGTTATTGATTTTCCAAGAACAACCTACTGAGGACTTAACAGCAGTTTTCCATCTTGCCCCTCCCTTATTCATGGTGTCAAAACAAACAGGTCTCACATTATTTTGAAAATAAGAACTAGTAGGTCTTCTGAAAGGTCTAGCCATATTGCTTCTCCAACCAGCAGGATTGATCCTACCGGCAGGAACTGAATACACAGCAGCAACAGGCTTATCGGCAGGAATTAACTTATCAGCAGCAACAGGCTTACCAGCAGGAACTGGCTTGCCAGTAGCAACTGAAGTTCTCCTTGCTGCTTGAGGAATATAAGGGGGAATATCATTCACATTTTTCCATACAAACCTATTTTGACATGTATTCAAACCCATCTGTTTCTCATAATAGTCACAATCTTTAATAAGATGATCATAACTACGACACACAAAGCAAGATTTCTTTCTAGGGGTCTTTTTCTTAACAATAACTTTCTCATTGCAAACAGAATTATTCAAACCAACACATGAAACAAAATTATCCTTAACACAATAAAAACCACAATCATAATTGTTTGAAACAGAACCACAACCAGAAACATTATTGTTTTTAACACTATCAAAAGAAATATCTTCAAATGCAGCTGTCTTAGAGTGAGATTCATCATTAGCTACTTCTGAGGAGAGATCTTCTGACTTTATTGATGCTGACTTGTCACTTGATCCACATGTGGCATAGTCATCTGTCTTGATTTCTGAAGATTTGTCACTGTAAGAACAAGAGACAAATTCATTAGAGTCACAATCAAGATTAGGCAAGTCCTTTGCCTGTTTGCCATACATCATTTGTGAATCATCAAAGTCATCAAAAGGATTAGCAGGCTTAAATGTTCCAGTTATGGGTGGAGGAACATCATTCATCCCTCCCTCATTCACATACTTTACAGGCTTTCTATAATCTACAGGTTCTGGGTTAAAAACACTATACTCATTAGGGTCATAATACTGATTTGGCCCTACCAGGTTACCGAACCCTAAACCTTTTTTAGTTTTTGACGACATAGAACTATCAATAAGCCTGTGAAGGTTTGTGGATGACTCTTTCCACTTATCAAATCTAGCCAAGGCATTATCTAGTTTAGACTTTAAATCCTGATTATCTAACACTACCTTAGCTTTTTCCCTTTCAGAATGTTTAAACTCATTAATAGCATTTTTTAAATCTCTTTCCAATACCTTTATTTTTACTTCATAAGCAAACTGTTGTTGTTGATACCAGACCTTTTGTTGTTCTAAAGTTTTAACAGCCTTTTTATGAGCCTTAAGTTGAATAAAGTTATCCTTATTTTCACTTTCTATATCATCAAATTCCTGTTTCAATTTAGCATATTTAGAATCACAACCGAATGGGCAGTTATGTACCTGAGATGGATGACCCATCATTCCAAACTGACCAGCCACTTGATTCTTCTCACCATATCCAGCTACCATCCCAAAGACTTTATCTGTTCCACTTGCAGCAGCCTTCTCATGATGCTCCCAGTCCACCATCGAATCCACAGATACTAAAGCCTTAGGGTCCTCTGAATCCAGCTCTTGAATTTTGAAAGCAGAATACCGAGCTTTATCATCCACCTTCTTATCTGGACATTCCCTAGCAAAATGTCCTGTTTGAGAACATTTATAGCACCTCACCTTTCTTCTGTCAAACCTGGCAGGCTCCTGACCATCAAAGTTGACCTTTCTTCCTGCCTTCTTTTGAAACCTTTCCAATTTCAACGAAATCATAGCCACCTGCCATCTTAAGTCCATCTCCTCCAGATCCAATTCATCAACCTGATTGAAATCTTCATAAGCAATCTTCTGCTGTGGTTCACTCTCAGCAACAAACGAATGAAGCACCTCTACTACAAGATTATCAGATCTGGTCTGAGCTTTTGGTGTGGCAGATGAGTAGGAGATTGATGATGTTGATGGTGTTGGACTGTTTCCATATGATGCTTTGTTAGCACCAGAGTTACTAACAAAAGCAGTATGGGTTGGAGTATGAGGTGTATAGGTGGAATATCCTTTGATATCCAGTTCAATGGTTTTCAACTTGTTGTACAGATCATCAAAGCTCATATAATCCAGACCTCCTTTGGCTTTGAGTGTTATGAAAACCTGAGACCAGGATGGTGGCAAAGCCCTCAGAAACTTGGTGTTGCAGTCTTCATCGTCCGGCCTAGCTTTCAACTGGTTGAGTTGACTCAGAATCTTGTGGAATCTGTCATACCCTTTGTGAATCCCCTCAGCCTCAGAGATCTTGAATTCCTGAAATTCTTGCTTGAGCATAGACCTTCTCATCTTTCTGGATTCATCATTCCCTCTAAATCTGGCTTTTACAGCATGCCAGATCTTTCTAGCATCATCCAAGTGATGAAAATCACTCATATGATCTTCTGGAATAGCTTGAAGTAGAAGGGTTCTTGCCTTGGTTTCCCTTTGAACAGCAAGGTGTTCTTCTGCAGTAACAGGTGGCTCTATATAGATATTGCCATCATTATCCCTTCCAGTATTCTTCTTACTATTTCCCTTAAGAATCACATTCCACAGATTGTAATCAGTGTTTGTGATCCAATATTCCATTCTCATAGCCCAGACTTCATACTCATCTTTCTTTAGATATGGAAATTTAGAATTGTTGGTGGACATGGTGGTGCGGATTTGTGTTTGGACTTGTGAGGTTTCAGGTTTGGGTTGTTGTTCTTCAGGGTTAATGACATTGTTTTGAGGGATTTCATCTTCCATTGAAAGAGGGTTGTGAAATAAGAAATCGAACTTTTCCTTCTTTATCAGAGATCCTAACCTGGCTCTGATACCACTTGTAGGATCGAGTACTTCGAGCTTGATTGAGCTTGGTATAAACAAGAACCTCTGTATGCTATACAAGTGTTTATGCGGAAACTAAACAGCAAGTATAATAAAGAAGAAAACTCTAAACGACAATGATCCTCTATGGATCAAACTATGAACTAGGAATTGTGATATTGAATATTGAAAAACGTTAAAGGCGTCCATAAACTCATAGACGGGTTTATCTTTTATACTAACAAGATCACCTAACCCTAACCCGTTCTACAAGAAAACGTGTGAAGAGATAAAAAACAATCTCTTCTAAAAATAAATCTTAACAAACATTCTAAATATACGGATAACAAATAATACAATCCGCAGCAACAACATTATCGGCAGGAACAAGATAACACTGTCGGCAGCAATGAGCTTTCAGCAGGAACCAAAGCTATCGGCAGGAACCAGCTTAACACTATCGGCAGCAACAATGAAACTCTTATTTCCCAGAGATCCTAACATATGTAATAAACATTTACTTCTAACCATTATCATATTTTATTTGAAGATATATTCATAAACCTACGTAAACATTTATCTAATAATGAAAATCAATAATAATTCAAGTCAAACTTAAGTTAAACATTAAAGATTAGTACCTTTGCATGATTTAGTTACGTCAAGTATCATACATGCTTACACGCATAGGCGTGATTCATCAAAACAAACTATCTTAAAATCCTTATCAATGATGTTACTTCAACTATCTTACAAAACAAACTTCTTCCTTATGGATTTATTTATCTTTCATCTAACATCATGCGCAGAAAAACTACACTAATCTTAAGCACATGTTGATGGTCGTCACAATCTAACCTATAATAATAGATATATATCCTAGTTATCTTTCTATAAGGATCATTATAAGTGGAGATGCTCCATTAACATTTTTTATGTCATATTTTCGTGTTTGTTACTACTTAGTTGTAGTAGTTGGACTAATAATGGTGACAAAGTAGGTGAAAGGAAGACACCTTTAAATGATGATACGTCTCATAGCCCAACTGCATTGCCTATTCAAATCTCTTTGCTCCAATTGGAAGAATCATTATGTCATAATTTAATAAAGTTAAAGAAAATTCACACAACAAATAAGTATTATGTCCTAATAGTGTGAAGGCAAAGAACATGACTGCTTACTATGCCCGATACAACAGTAATATGTTTGTAAAGTGGAACCTGCGGAAAATAGCTCAATTTACCTTATTGTTAAAAAGGAAGAGGGAAGTATTGCTTAACATGATATTTTGACTAAAAATGAAATTAAATGAATATGCATGCCTCATTCTCAGCGGCTATGCTATCTTTTGGAGGTGTAACAGGTGGGACGGATAATATTCCATCTTTCAATATGCTAACAGGACCACCATTCTCATCAGGAGATGATTTCATGGTTGCAGGACCTAAATATGATCAAGATTCACATAAGAGCCAAAAATAACAAAAAAACAATAGTTACAAAGGTCTTAACTGTCAGTACATCTATGCACTCAAATACCAAAAAATTTTGAAATAACTTACATGATACAGGAAGAACTCATGATCTTACCATCCTTGCGAGTAAGTGGGCCTTTATAATAGTTGACATACTTGCATAGTTCAAGAAATTGAAGCAAAAAGTGCCTTTAATAGTCTCCTATAGCAAATAATCAGGTTGGTAAATATAATTGAGTTGCTGCAACTTAAGCTTTAAAAGAACACTAAACCTTGCTGATGAAAAAATCGATCTACATGCATTCCTCCATGATTGTTCAATGGAGGTGTAAAATGTAAAAAAAAAAATACCCCTTCATAACGGATCTGCAATATGATTGACATATTAGAGAGAATGGGTAATCACATTTTTTGAAAGGCAACAGAGAATAGGTTATAATTGTGAAAAATTATCATTAGGATTATATTCTCGTGACATTACCATAACTGATTGTGCGCCGAGAGCTAAAGCCTTGGACGTAAATGTTCCTTACATAATTCCTCCATCTAGAATAATGAGTAATAACATTTTTTGAAAGGCAAGAAAGAACGGGTAATAACTGTAAAAAATTATCACTAAGATTTTGCTCGTGACATTATCATAATTGCTTGTGCGCTCAGAGCTAAATCCTTGAATATATTTGCTCATTGCCTAATTCCTCCACCTAGGATAATTCGTATTTGTCCTTGAATGGCTTGTACCACCTGCACGCTGAATAGATTCATAATAGAAAATTGATTGTGTCAATGTACCTGTAACAGTAAATTCACAAACAAACTACACTTGCACCTTTGTCTGAGCATACTTTACCACTTGTTCAAGAACATCTTGGATACCGTTATGATAAAGGCCAACATCTTGGATACCAACAATTTAAATTTGTGTTTATGCATCAATGGTGGCTGGAACATAATCAAGTTGGCAACCCCCACGATTCAAGACTAATTCCTTCAGCTCTTATTTCCACAGCTTTAATGGCTGTCATCATACACGCTCACATACTAAGCTAAATATCAAACTTATAAAAGTGAATATCTACACATAACTAAGAGGAAGAACTCATCACCTTACCATCCTTGCAAGTAAGTGTGCCTTTATAATAGTTGACATACTTGCATAGTTTAATAAATTGAGGCAAAAAGTGCCTTGATAGTCTCCTATAGCAAATAATCAGGTTGGTAAATATAATTGACTTGCTTTAGCCTAAGCTTTAAAAGAACACTAAACCTTGTTGATGAAAAAATTGATCCACATGCATTCCTCCATGATTGTTCAATGAAGGTGTAAAATGTTAAAAAAATACCCCTTCATACCTGGTTTAATTCTCCGCATCTGTCACCACCGGTTGCAGAAGCAACACCCAATAATTTACCTAGTAATCCAAGCCCGCCAATAAGTACCCCTTTGAGAAGGAACATTGAATCAACTTCAAGATGGGCTCGTAATTCAGCCTTTAGAGCTACCCAATCTGCAAATCTTGATTCAGTTTCAGATCACCCTATGCACAGTCAAGTAACAACAGTTCCAATGGTGGTGACGACTCCCAAGCTGGACCAAGTTCAGGGCGTGACGCACTTTATCGTTCCAGAAGACTATCATATCTTCGACGGTTGTTGTTGTCGGCTGTTGCTGCTGATTTGGAGGCTGGTGGAGGGCACAATAGTAATATAATTCCTAGAATAAAGAGCATATAATGGATGAAAATGGTGCATATAATAAATGGTTTCAACATTTCTATTATTGCCTTGCAAATTCCACACTCCTATTATTTTAATGCCAATGACAATAATGCAAGTAGACTTTATCAATCACTTGTTACACGATTAGGTTCGTGAAAGTGTTGGATTGCTGAGCGCAAATCATCAGTATCTCTATGAAAATTACCATACTGGAATGTGTCTTCACTCTCCCTAAAAATGATATATCAACAAAAAGATCTATAGTGTTATACTACTTATTACAGATTATGAGGGGGTGTTTGGATAGGTAGTTTCAAAATGATTGTTGTGACCATTTGTACCTGTAATAGCACCAAACAGTATGTGATACTTCGTATACTCTTTTGATTGTCTATATTGTGAAAGAACCTGACATCAAAACTACAAAAAAGTTAAACTAATATAAAATGAGTTATTGTTAAACATGGAACTAATATCTTGAACGAAGCCAACAATTAGAACTTAAACACATATACAGCATACTAAGCAACAATTAATTAAAAACAACCAATTCTCATACCAAACAATAATTAATTAAAAACAACTAATTAGGGTTTATCTACAAAATCAATTAAGATAAAGAAACTCACATGCAATATGCCTTTTATTCTCATACTTGGGTTTTAATGGCAGAGGTGGTGGAGTGGCCGGATTTGTTATATGGTGGTCAACGAATATATGAATAAGCTCATCAGAAACATACTCGCTTACTTGATAAATCAATAAGCATTATATGATTTATCACCAGACTTCAAGAAGAAGAAATCACAAATCACAATTGTTATTAATGTTAAAATAAATCAATGAACAATTGAATAAATGAAAGGAAAGAGATAAACTCAATAAAAAGATTTGAACAATTATATATATATACTCCAAAGTAACTTAGATTACAAACCTGTTCTTCTTTTCCTTGTTGATCATGGGATTCCTCATTATGGATTTATAAATATATCTAGACAACTTCTATTTGAATTGAACTAATCACAATCAACGAAACCACTTTGATTAAAATCAAAAGATCATGTAATATACCTTTCTAAATCAACATAAGGATTATACTATATGAATAAGAAGACGTACCTTTTTTTTTTGTATAAAACATCATAACAACTAATGATGTTAACGAATCATATAAATATAATAACTTCTTCAGCCAAGAATATATATATAAACATATATCAGCAAAATAACTAATATGTAAGTTGCATAATTATATTACATACCAACTAACCTGATGTTTTCTTTTTTTCGTTGATCAATGAAGTAGAGAGGGGGCGGCAAAGATGAAAACGTTTATATCATCCACATAATCATCATCATCGATCTTTGCTGATTCCCAGTTTAGGAAACGGGATTAGGGCTGAGGGAAAATTAGGATTTGGGGTGATAAAAGAATAAAAGTCGGATATATTAATTATAATAATATGAATGAACCGTTATTTTTTTTATCTTTAATTAGGGTTAGCTAACTTGTAGGGATTCCCCTAATATCTCATATAATTGTTTGCATAAGCTTATAGATTTGGGCTTGCAAGATATAATCAAAAAAATGTGTTGGTCTAGTGGTAATCAACTTTGTTGATGTTACCAACATCTTAAGTTCGAATCTTGCAAGTGGCAAACTTTTTTAAAAATTTTCGAATTTTTTAAAAAATAAATTCCGGATTTTAAATAAAAAAAAATATGGAGAAATTCTGCCTACATGGCATTATGACATGGCATTTAAGCCTGATTACTGGGCAATCAGGCATTTGATGACGTCATACGCATCCTGTTATATATAATATGTATAAATATATATATATATATATATATATATATATATATATATATATATATATATATATATATATATATATATATATATATATAAACATGACTAGATAAAGCCACATCATCACAAATAAGTCCACGTCAAAGGCCACATAGGCAATAATCAAAACATCAAAGTCCACGTATGCGATAATCCGGTTGTTAATTTATTTTTCAAAAAATCACATGCATGGATTTGAACTCAATACCATGTTCATATTATGTGGTGTGTTATCCACTGAACCACCTCAATTTTTTGATTAGATTATGTAGCCGAATTTCTATAAAGGATACTAAGCAATTATCTCTTTCAAAACACTGCCAATTTAGATTTTAAATCAGATAATTATCATATTTTTAGTATTTGATAAGTATGGAAAATATTCATTGTGATCTTAGCCCCATTCGGATTGGCTGTGTATGTTTTTAAACCTAATTCTACATTATATATATGTCTTATTATATCATATCATAACCCATTTACAAACATACATTATACACGATCCATATATCAATATTTAACCACAAAGACATTCAGCAAGTCTGTCAAAATCAAACGTTAAGAAGACGTCTGAAACTGGAACGAAAAAAAAGAAAAACAAAAACACAATAATTGATTCATCGGGTAATTTTTAAAATAAACAGTTAAACATTGATTGTTTGTTTATGAATATGAATCGTATTATGAGTTAAACATTGATTGTTTGTTTATAAATATGTTATGAACTGCTTATATACTTTTGAATTTTGTATTACTAAAAAATAGTATGTACGATTAGGTTTTCATATGTAATTAAGATTTGTTTGTATACAAATTTTCAGCAGCAACTGAGGAGGCAAACAACAACATTAAAATGGATTTAGTAGGTGGTTTGTTTATTAATAATTAAACATGCATGGTTTTAAACATTTATTAGATATTCAATATTTTCTATTGTCATGATTTATATATGTTGTTGTATGTTGGTTAATAGAATGCATATTAAACATTCACTAGATAACTCATATTTTTAAATCAGTATGATTCATATATATTTATTTATGCTGATAAATTAAAGTCATATGTATTGATCAATTTACACAACAAGTGAGCAAGAAACTAATAATATTGTGAAGGATTCAACAGGTAGTTTGTTTATTAGATTAACAATTAAGCATACATTGGTTCCAATATTCATTAAATATTTTATACATCATCTTTAATTTACAGCATTGAATGAAGCACCAGGTGATAATCAAGAGAATAAAAGCGTAAAAGGTATTTTATCAGTTAACACAATTTATCAATTACTTTGTATTATTAAAATCACATAAAAATAAAGACTCTTTAATAGATGCATGTATGTTTGAGAGTGACACACCTGGAAGAAGATCTAGAACTCATATTCTCAATTTTGAAAGCCCGCCAAAAGGTAGTTATGTTATAAACAAATATAGTTTTGAATATTTTTATAATTATTAATATAAAGAGTTATAGTAATAATATAGTGAGTGATTGACATGATGCAATAAACTTGCATTGGCAAATACTCATAAGATGTATGATAAACATGATTCCAATCTAGATATCTAGTCAACAGGTAATTTGTCAAAACATCATGAGGAAAAAAGTGTTGTAGGTTTGTTTGTTTCTTGTTTGTTTTTTATATTTTAACATACTCAGTTATAAAAATTCATGAGATAATCTAATATATTTATTTATTTCATGTAATAGATGCATGCATGTTTGAAAGTGATACTCCTAGAAAGAACTCTAGATCTCATATGTTGAATTTAGGAGGCCAGCAGAGGTTAGAATATGAAAAGATGTCCTATATCAGAAATCATCAAAAAGATTTGAGAGCTCCAACAAGAGGTATTATGGTTACATAATTAAATAATTTTGAAAGGTTACACAATAGTAATAATATATGAGCATTATAATGAAATCTTTATTGTTTGACAGTAGTGAATGTACTGCCGAAGATAACATGAGAACAGACATCCTCAAAGTAAAGTTTTGGATATCAGACATCCTCTTTTAACTGCCATTTAGATCATGAAAACTCTGAAACAAACTCTGAGAATTTTTTATCAGGTGGTTTAATTGTTATAAATTTAATATACAATTTTTATTAATAATTTTAAATTAACATATGGTCCATAACATAACAAGAATATGTTAATATTTTTATAGGTATGAAGGTGCATAAACATTTAAGGTTCCAGAATCATTCTTCCAGTTTTAAAAACCCATCAATAGGTATTTTGATTATACATAAAGGAATGTATATATATTTAAGAATGCATTACAACACAAGTTTATACTCATTAAATTGCAGGAGTTAAGCCACAACAAACAAGGAATAGTAGATTACATTCTTCCAGTTTTGGAAACACCACATCAGGTTTATATTAATAAAGAATACATTGTACACTATAATTATTTGTTACATATTAAATTTATATTATAATTTTAAAACATGTTATGTTTTATGTATTATTTTGTAGTGCCTAAATCACATTATCAGAAAAATAATGGAATGCATAATTCTAGCTTTCAGCGTGTTTCACCAGGTATTTAGATATTAAGATTTTTGCATTTACATTATTGTTTTAAATCACTAGATAACTATATTATGTATGGTTTAATTTAACAACAACTAAGATCAAGGAACGAATAATAACTACCGTTAGTCATATTAGTCCAATGGTTGATAGCATGGCAATAAAAGCAAGATGTATTTCTCTATGGCATTCCCAAAAGTTGAATGAAAAACACGATCCATATAGTTTGGATTGTGTCTTCCAAGATAAAGAGGTAATTTTACATTTACAACGAATAACATGTATTGTTTTTGGTTTTTTTTAATAAAGTATATTTGGAAAAATTGTATAAATAGGGCGACCGAATTCAGATTTACATAAAAAAAGAATTGATGTTTAAGTTTGAACCTCTTCTTCAAAAGGGTCAGTGTTATATCATCTCTGATTTCTGTGTGGCGGAAAACAGTGGAAGATTGCCTTTGCTTCCCAATAGGTGGAAAATTTCCTTTTACAAAGGAACGAAAGTGACTAGAATAGAGCAAATTGATGATAACTTTGTTGGATTTATAAATGAACCATTCACACGTATCTTAGACATAAACAATGAGTATCATGAACATGATTGCGTTGGTATGTATTTTATGTTTTCCTTCATTAGAAAACTTTTTGAGTTTAATATTTTATTAACAGTGACATTTGTATAAATTCATTGCAGACGTGATTGGAACAGTTGTTGCTATTGGAAACATTGTAACTGTCAATAGCGCTGGTGGTCCTAAAATTCGTAGGACAGTTGTTATAGAAGATGCTGAGTGAGTACATATATATACAGTTTTTAAGAATAAATATAAAACACCAGATTCATGTAATAATATTATAAAATGGCAATATACAGATCTTACAGACTTGATTGTACTTTCTGGGATAATTAGGCGCAAATGTGGAGTGCATATGATAAGAAACTTGAAGAAGTTGGGCATTTAGACATCCTTAAATACTGGGATAGAAAGTTTAAAATATATTTAATGTAAATTGAATACATTAAATTATGTTATATATAGTTGATACAATTGTTAATGTAACTTCATTATTAAATACAGACAAACCTGTAATACACAATGCTCTATTCGGATCAAAGATCTATATTAATAGAAGAATACACCAGCTACTGTCTTTCCGAGAGCGGTAATATTTTTAATGCATGTATATTTGATTTTAAGTGTACATGTAATTACATGTGAAATCCTAAATGTCTAAAATGTTCACATGTTGCAGGTATGAGACACAGGATGGTTATGATGCGACTCAGTTCCATATTGAAGCCTACTCTCAGGGTGCGCGTGTTGTTACACCTGCGGAGTTTATGCATGACTGCTTAAAGAAAATGGTTGGTATGATTCGTAGCATTGAACCGGTAAGAAATTGTTAATTTATGAAGATTTGAGACATGAAATTGTTGCATTCAACTTTTTATTAATATTGCATAAAAAAATGATAACCAATCATTTTAACCAAAATGCAGAAAATACATTGTGTTGTTTATGCAACTGTACACAGCATACAATATGAAAATGGATGGGCTTATACAGCTTACAAGTCATGTAACAGTAGAGTTTCTGCAATTACGTCAGAAGGAAACAATTTTTTGAGAAATAAGAAACAATTGTGGTACTGTAAGAAACATGGAGAAACATACGCAGTTGCATCAAGGTATGAAACTCACTCTTCTAATAAAAAATAAAAACTAAACCCTCCATACCAAATATAAAAATACAAAACTGAATATTCTTTATGTTTAATGTGTAGGTTCAAAATCATTGTTCGTATAGTTGATGAAACTGGTACTGCACAAATTGTGCTTTTTGACAACAATGTGCATAAGATGACCAATTTGACCGTGTTTGAAATCATGCAACAACATGGCATGGATACTGATCAATATTTTCTAGATGAGCTTAATCAAATCATTGGAAAACAATATCTTTTTAAGATTCTGTATTCTGAGTTTAACCACAACAATAACAGCCACATATATCGAGGTGAAAAAGTTACTAAAGATGTTGATACAATCAACTACTTTAAGAACGGCTTCCTAGAGGACGAGGTTTTGACACAGCGTTATTGTATTATTTCTTAATCCGTATACCCCAAGTTGTTACAAATTGAACTTTTCGTTGTCAAATAAAACAGGAAGCCGAAGATTACTTACAAGATGACGAAGATGATTTTGAAAATGATGAAAATGTTCCAGATGATGCTGACAATGAGTTATATGAAGATGAGGATGCCAATGCAAAATTATCTACAGATATGAATGAGGTATTATATGCGGATTTTAAAGACAATAACGCAATATCTTTATTTGAAAACATTTTTGTATTACTGATTTTTTTAGTAAACATTGTAGGATGTTGAAGATGGCTTTACAAACACATCATATGGTATCGATGATGAAGTATAATATTTCATTGTTAAATTCATTCAACATGAAAACATGCATAAAAAATGAAACTTAGTTTTCACCCTCTTTTGAAATCACCACAGGAAAACAATTTAAATCAAACCAGATGTGATACCTTGGATGACACTACAACACTCTCGACCGATATGAATGAGGTATTATTCACTACCTTAATAAATAAATGTTTACTCATATTCCTAAATCCATTTAACTCCGTTACATGTTTAAAATGAAAATTTTATATTATTAACCATGTTTTGATAAAACAAAGGAAGGAGATGTTAACAACAGTGTCCCTACCATAGTCGAACCCCATGGATGTGATAAAAAAAGAAGCCGTGAAATGGTTGAGCAACCAAATTATGAAACAGAAGATGAAGAGGAGGATACACATCAGAATAAAAAAATGAGTACAAGCATCATCAAAAAAGATGTGTGATATGAAACAGAATGCACTTAGTTTTATCCTTCCACGTCTAATTTGCATTGAACAATTGTTTTTCGTTTAGTAGTTATTTTATTACCTGAATTTTATTTGGCTTTTTATATAACAAATTACATATAATGTTTGTTTAGTTTTATTTCATTTTGAAACAGAATGATTGAAACCATAACGAACAATATATTTCATCTTTCCATAGAATACATATTACAACTTCTGTCTAAATGTCAAAAAGTGTTGAGTAAATTTTAGCCAAGTTTTCATTTTAAAACTCCAATCAGCATAGCATAATACCTATACTGATTAATCAGTATAGGTGTTTAATAGGATTTGTTTCAGCTTATTTATGGTTCAAAGTGCCTAAAAATTGTTCCTAGGTGTTCATTAGTGGTAGATCTTAATCTGTTGTAAGTTTTTTGGTTTAATTATAGTTTTTAGTAGCTTATTTTTGGTCTTAAAAAGTAGCATTTTCAGGTTTTGCAAAAATCAAATCAGTATACACTGATTCATCAACATAGGTTTTCATGAGTTTTTATCAGATTATTTTTAGTCCAAATTATCTGAAAATGGTTCTATGTGCTCTTTAGTTTGTCTTCTTTAGCTGTTTTTAAATTTTAGCTTAATTTTATTAGTTTAGTAGCTTATTTTTAGCTTTAAAAATAGGGGTTCAGGTCTGCAAGTTTTTATTAAATTCTATAAAAGTCTAAACTGTCAGTTTTATCAGCTTATGTTTAAGCTCATATTAAGTTCAAAATGTCTGAAAATTGATTTTATTAGTTCTTTGGTCTATAAGCTTAATCTGTTTTTAAGTTTGGTGCATTAGCTTATTGGTTTGGTGGCTGATTTTGTAGCTTAAAAGTACCCCTTTAGGCTGTTTTTATAACAATTTTTTCTTTTTAGCTTAGTTTAGTATTTGAGCTTTTTGCTTACTGTTTCTGGCTTATTGAGGATTCTTAGTGCTTTTTAGGTGTAGTAGATTAGACTTGATTAGTTTGTTAGCTTTTAGAGTGCTTATTCAGTTGCTAAAAAGCTTTTAGCAGCACTAAGTTTAAAAGAGCAGCACTAACTTATTCAGTTGCTAAAAAGCTTTAGCAATACTAAGTTTAAAGGAGCAGTACTAACTTGAAAGTTAGTACTGCTGGTTCTGTTTGGCTTATTTCCGGCTTAGTTAAAAAGTTTTAGAAAAGTGCCTTCATAAAAATTTGCTTATCTCAGCTTTTTAAGTGGCCATTCATTTATTTTCCTTACTTTTATTGAACTGCTTTTGTTAGACAATCAAAAAGGAATATGATATGTGGTGTTATTATGAAAATTCTATTGGGTTTATAAGCTTGATGTAAATACATACATAATGTCCCACATAGATGAAACAGTAAAATTGAAGCTACTTTATAAAACATGATGTGCATGAGAGGTTTGTGTTGGGTTTAGCTTAGTATGAAGTTATATTATATCTTGTGCGATTAAATGTTATTATACATCTAGCTACACAAGTTATAATGCAACTTTATATGAATGTTTAATTTTTTTTTAAATAATAGTTCATGTTTTTCATGTTTTCCTATTTTTATTTACAGCTTATATGTTAATGAGTTATGTTATTCATGTTTCCCTCATAGACTTTATATTTACATGGATAAGTTTTGTTTTTAAATAGCAATTTCCATAATTTAGTAGTTTCGATTTTGCCTTTTTTTTTTAAAGATATCCAAAATCGTTCAAATTTACAAAAGATATACAACATTGCAATTTGCGTTTATCTGAATTTAAGTGTCATCAACCCTATTCAAAAGATTAGAAGATATACGAAACAATTTGTAAAATTTAAAAATTGAAAACTCTTTAACTTCCACATTTGTTACTTTAAAACCCTCACCAACCAATTCCATTCTTACTTCCA
This sequence comes from Artemisia tridentata subsp. tridentata, assembly GCA_021014915.2. NCBI lineage: Eukaryota > Viridiplantae > Streptophyta > Magnoliopsida > Asterales > Asteraceae > Artemisia > Artemisia tridentata. The sequence goes on along the minus strand of CP139501.1, from coordinate 265,742,521 downwards.
ACACAAATTAAAAACTGTTTTTTCTCTTGGTATACTATTTTACAGTTTTACAACTTCTTAAAAATGTCTGCTAAATACAAACGTCCTGTGGAAAACTAGAAGGGGGGTTGAATAGTTTTCCCGGTTTTTAAATCTTCTTAAAAACTTTACTTTGAAAAACTTTGATTCGAATCTTATGTGTAATCAATCAACACCAATGTGAACAATTAAACTAAACTATCTAATGTAACTAAACGAGCAAAATTGCCCGCGCGATGCTGCGGTGCGTCTGTTTTATTGCTATGTTTTTATTTAGTTAAATGTTAGAAATTTATACTTGGAAAGCTTAAATGGGCTTAAAGTAAGTTGTGATGTGAGTTTTGCTGCATTTAAGTTGTAATCCTGTTTTATTATTTAAGGCCATACGAAATAAGGTTTTAAAAAAATAGGTTTTTTTTCAGGCTTGTGTTGTATAAGTGGACACGGGAATTTATATAGGACACGGCCACGGCGTGGACACAGAAATTTATATATTATATATGTATATATATACTTATGTATGTATAAAAACTTGTATAAAACATTAAAATTATATGAACTATGAAGTATCATGTTTCATAGCCAAATTTAAGAGTACATTACTTGCAAAGTGTTAATCCTGTTAGTCATTGGCCAAACTCCTTAAGAGAAATGAAAATAAATAAAATTGGGGGACCATTTTGTAAATTTCGGGTATAATAACCCTAACCCTAAACTAATTACTGATTTAATTTCTTCTTCCTCTTCACCAACTCTCTCTTCCTGCTCCTTTGAGCCGCCGCCACCTGCAACCCCCAAACACCACCACACCGCCGCCCTCACAACCTCACCTCCACCATAAAAATAACCTCCATCATCTCCTGTCTCTTTTGGTGTACATCACGCGACACTCAAGTCATCCCATCTCATCGTTATCATGCTACGTTCCACCATAACTCACCACCATCATCACCACACTCTAGAAAGACGTAGATCGAGAGAAGGTAAGGTAAGCCACGCGTTCTTAAAACAGTTTAGGCTTTCATCAGAAATATCTTTATACTGTTAATACTTCAGCCTTTCATCAGAAAAATCTCTTTATACGGTGTAATCTGATATTTGTGAAAGTTCAATATGTCAGTGCGAAAAAGGTCCTAGTTGTTTATTTAACTGATTTGGTTGAGTGGGTGTGATATATGAAAAAAATGAGATTATTAATATTCTATTTTTGAAATTATTAGATAAAGTAGTAAGGTTTGATTGTTTTTATTATCAGTTTGGTTTTGTGGGTGGATTAGTTGGTCGTTGAAGATACAAATGGTGAAACAATATGCAACTGAAGGCGGCTCATCCATTTTGGCATTTGAATTTGAAAGAAGGTGAGCATCATAATGTTGTCTTCTATTTTGCTATTTCATCTGAATTGACACGTATGGTGTACAACTAAAACTGAAATTTAAAATTGATTGATGATCTTTTATCTCCTTTTTTTAGTGCTTAGTTGCTTATCTCCATTGTAATTGGGTGTGGATATATATTCGATAGCAGCAGTTGGTTGTAGTTGTGCGGTTACATCTATAATGAGTTAGCAAAGTGGTTAAAATCTTAGGTATAATGTAATTTTAGGAAGCAGCAAATAATTATTTCTAGACTATTTTCTGCATTAGCCTTCCTAAACTTAGTGATGCTGCAATAATAATTTTTTGCTATTGACTTCCCTAGCGGCCGCAATTCTTGAAGGGTTGTACCACCCATTCTGACCATAAACTCTTCAGATAGTCGTGTCAAACTGATTGAACTTGTAATGTATTTAGTTATTATTTTGGTTTGTAAAGAGGTTGTGGGATTGAACTATCTATCCACACCCCTTTATAGAATTGCTTAGATGGGTCTGTTTGTTGATGACCTCGACCCATATAGGTCCGACCTAAATAATTTGTTTTCATAGCATGTTGGAATGTCCACTGGGTCATTCTAAACTAACTATTCTTGTACATAACTAAACATTGTACACATATTATGCAAACTAATATCCCCATCTAGAAAATCCACAGTTGTTCGCTCTAAATAATATACATTTTGCATAGCTATCAAATAGAATTAACAGTAATATACATATTATTTAACCATTTTTGACCTTCATTGTATGATGCAGATGGCACAATGTTTACATGTCCATTGGAGGAACAACTGTTGAACTGATGATTGTTCTGGCTGGCTGAATTGCTATAACTGGTATGTGGATAGCTGCTGGAAGTAACATTGTTTGCATCCGCAAAGAAAGAAGCGTTGGCAAAAGCGGAATCGTATGAATCAGTGAGTATGCTTTTGCCTTTTGTAGAACTAAAAACTGCATAAAATTTGGTTTCCCTATTAGTAATGAATGCATGGTATGTATTTAATGCTAGGTTTTCTTTTTCTGGAAATGTAAGTAACAGTTATTTAATGCTAGGTCTTTTTTTTGCATCACATATACAAATAAACTGGAATCACTTATAGTATCTGTTGCATCACATGAGTCATTTCTGTTTTCTTGCATCCACTTATAGTATATGTGATGCTATATTGCCACGTTCCTATGAACCGATTAATAAACCAATATTAGCTAATATTGGTTTATTAATAGGAACTTGCATTCAAGCAAAAAAAAGACCTATTAGCTAATATTGGTTTATTAATCGGTTTATAGTGTATTCAAGCAAGAAAGCAAAGGTGTTTTGAGAATCTTTCGGGCGTGTACCACGTTGGTTTATTAATCGGTTCATAGGAAGTTGCATTCAAGCAAGAAAACAGAAATGAGTCATTTGATAAAACTCAACTTTATACTTATTAGCTAATATTGAATCTAAAATCATACCCAAGTAGTTGCATCTGCTAGGAAATGAATTTGCGCTTCAATATCTGTAGGTCTGCGCAAATTTCAGCAGCCAAACAATGGTACATCTCCAGCATAGCAGTCAAACTTTACTGTAGTTTGGCTATAATCAAATTACCTCTTTTCCTGCTATGCATAGGTTTACTGTTTTATTCGTGAAGATGCTGAAAATCTTTAAGAACCTCCCCTTTTGTTGTCGAGTTTCTTTATGGTTTTTAGTTTCCTCGGCTTAGCCAAAGGTTGTCCACTACACGTACCAGTGAAAGCTGAATAGCATCTGCCAATGTTGTCCTATCCAACCTGTAACATTTCAATTGTATAACCAAAACAGTAGCAAAATCTTCTCATGAAAAATGATTTAAAAAAAGGGATACATTGTGAATGGTTTATACCAGGTGCTCAATATCTTCCATATCGGAAGTAATGGTTGAAACATCACTGGATTCAATTTGTTTGACAACTTCATAAATAATCAAATGTTTACCAGTTGCCACACCTATTGTAGCTGATAACAATCGAATCAATAATCCCATACCAGTTGCCCACATCACTAATCATAACAACGAATAACCCGCTATCGCACCCGCTTGTAAATCGCCTTCTAGATTACCTGGATCAAGAAATGCCATGCTCATTACAATATTACACTTAAGTTCAAATTAAGTCCAATAAATTTTTTTCCGAATTCAATTTTGTAGACTTAAACTTGGTGTCAACTCACTGTAATACATATGGTGTGAATACCTTTCTTTTGGCAGCCTCATATCCAACTCAGTTTGCGGTTCCATATCAAGTGATCTTTTACGCATATTAAATGTATAGCAGCAAAATAGATATCTATGCATAATATAATATAAGGCAACAATTTTTAGGCACATAAGCACAATGAAAACATGAGTAAAAAAAATCATATGTACAATTTAAAGATGGTAAATGAATGTATTTAAACATTGAAAAAAACATGTGATGGTCAACAATATAGTACCTGTTGGAAGATATTGTACTGATAGAAGTGTTGTTTAACTTTACAGGCTGCATGGAAGGAGAATCAAGTCAAAAAAAGGATACATCAAAACATGACACAGAAAATCACCTTTGCAAAAGTAAAGTTGATTACCTTTGTTTCTTTCTACTTTAGAAGAAACAAACCTTTTAGAAAACATACCTTTAC